>JAWQEG010001067.1:182500-262108 GCA_033782935.1 Petrolisthes cinctipes
GGTAATAGACGAGGGTGAGGGTAGGGGAGAGGTGTGGGGTGTAAAGGAAGGGGTATGTGTCGAGAGAGAGTGAGAGAGCAGTGTTGCCAGGTCTGCTTGACAAAATTTCTATAATATCCCCATCGGTACCTGTGATTCCCCATATCTAGGGAAAATTCCCCCTACTTGGCATCACTTATAGAGAGAATGTTGGCTCAAAACTAATGTTTGAATGGCAGTCCATAAAGGGGGTTACTAAGTTGACTTCCCCTCCCCCCTACCCCCCATCCACTCTACCCATACCCCCTCTCTCCCACCCATGCCCCTACCCCCCATAACACCATACCCCCCACCCCACTCCCTCATCCCCCCTTGATTATCGTATAATGACGTCATGATTTGGTGGAGAATGTAGTTCACGTTTTGGTTCATAATTAATTAACTATTAATTATTTACAATTAATAATTATATCCTTAAATTTCCCATAATTTTCCCTACATTTTGATATAATAATTTTTTTAATTACGCAATTAATTAACGAATTTAGCTAATATTTTCTATTTATAATTTCCAACCGTGACTAATTGGTACATTGGAGCACTTTGGGTGCTCCAAGGTATCTCAGACAACACAACTTAATGCAAGAATAATACAGTTTGGAGGAATCAGTTTGCTCCAAAATTACCCTATGGAAATCTGGGTTCCTTTATAGTACTTTGATTCCTCCAAAGTATGTCAGGAAAGAGAATTAATTAATAAATATAATGGTATCAATCCTGTTGTATGGAATAGTTTGGAGGAATCAGATTGGTCCAGTATTACCACAACCAACAGCTTCGAAGTTACCACCCCTACACCCCCCATACCATCCCTAATACACCACCCCCTCCCTACACCCCCCCCATACCATCCTAATACATCACCCCCTCCCAACACCACCTACACCCCCCCATACCCCCTTTAATACACCCCCCCCTTCCCTACACCCCCTTTAGAATTGTTCACCAAGTTGATTCATTCGAAGCTAATTCATTCGAAGCTGTGGTGTTGGTTGTGGTAATACTGGACCAATTTGATTCCTCCAAACTATTCCATACAACAGGATTGATACCATTATATTTATTAATTAATTCTCTTTCCTGACATACTTTGGAGGAATCAAAGTACTATAAAGGAACCCAGATTTCCATAGTGTAATTGTGGAGCAAACTGATTCCACCAAACTGTATTATTCTTGCATTAAGTTGTGTTGCCTGAGATACCTTGGAGCATCCAAAGTGCTCCAATGTACCAATTAGTCACGGTTGGAAATTATAAACAGAAAATATTCGCTAATTTCATTAAAAAGTTGCGTAATTAAAGAAATTGATATATCAAAATGTAGAGAAAATTACGGGAAATTTAATTATATAATAATTATTTCAAAATAATTAATAATGAATGATTTATTAACCAAAACGTGAACTACATTTTCCATCAAATCATGACGTCATTATACAATAATCAAGGGGGGGTAGGGGAGTGGGGTGAGGGGTATAGGGGCTTGAGTAGGAGGGAAGGGGTATGGGTAGAGTTGATAGGGGGTAGGGAGGAGGGCAAGTCAACTCAGTAACCCCCTTTATGGACTGCCATTCAGAGATCAATTTTGGACCAAGACTCTCTCTCTCTCTCTCTCTCTCTCATATGTAGATACATACATACAACATTCTCCCTCTCTCTCTCTCTCTCTTTTTTTTTTTTTTTTTTTTTTTTTTTAACTTTCTGGTAGCTGTATATGGCTAAACAGTTAGAACAGCTCGCTGTACACTAATGTGTGGCTTAAAGTGCCACTTTTCCTCATGGCACTATATTAAAAGCCGCATTTGAATTATTATATATGTCTCATGGGCGTTGGTAATGTTCCTCGCCACCTGTGAGCAGCCACCTTCACTTGTTGGATAGACAGGTCTTGCATGGAGGGAGCTGCTGCAGTGAACACATTCCACATTCGTGAAGTTCTGGCAGTGAAGGTCCTCTGATGCTGACTGGTGTGTGACCTCGGCACCCCGACCTGCTCTTGGCTGGAGAACACCGTTCTCGTGTCTCTCACAGCCTCACGCGGGGGGAGCCTAAGTCCTGCCAGGTGCTGCACCTCTTGTACCTGTGCCTTGTGGAGGACCACTAGAGCAGCAACATCCCGGCGGTGCTCCAGTGTGTCCAGGGCAGGTATGTCTTGTGAGGGAGGAGGGCAGCTGTTGTTCTTGATCAGATGCTGCACTCTTCGCTCCACTTTGTCAAGTCTCTGCAGGTGTGTTGCAGCACTGGACATCCACGTCAGAGCCCCATACTCAAGGTGGGGCCTTACCTGTGCCTTGTAGAGTGTCATAAGGCCACGCTTGTCCAGGAAGCCTGCCACTCTACATAAGGCAGAGACCCGAAGGGAGGCCTGATAGGCGATGTTGTGGATATGTTTATTGAAGCGGAGCTCCGCATCGAAGGTCACTCCAAGGATCTTGACGTGGTCTTGGAATGGGAGGGTGACGGAGCCAAACTTCACTTTTCCCTCAATAGCTTGTGAAGCTGCCGGGGACCGAGAAACCACCATGGCTTGTGTCTTCTCAGGTGCAAAGTTCACCTGCCAGTGCTCTCCCCACTTCTTTATTGCATGTAGCTGCTGATTGATGTCAGCAACTACTCGCTGGCTATCCTGGCGAGAGTAAGAGCGGGAGAGTGTGCAGTCATCGGCATATGCAGAGAGTGCTGGCAAGGTCCTGAGAAGGTCGTCCATGTATAGATTCCAGAGAACCGGTCCCAGCACAGATCCCTGAGAGACTGAGGCCCCTACTGGGAGGTTCCTGGACTGCTGCCCATTGACCACTACATGGAGTGTCCTGTCGTGGAGGTAGTCACCCATCAGCATCAAGAGGTGACCCTTAATGCCCTTGGCACGGAGCTTTTCCAGCAGGCCCGCATGCCACACACGGTCAAAGGCACCTGCGATGTCCAGAGCAATGACAATAGTATCCAGGCCATTATCCAGGGAGTCTTGCCAGTCCCTGGAGAGGAGCATAAGAAGGTCCGAGATGGAGCGACCAGATCTAAACCCGAACTGATGGTTTGACAAGAGGGACTTGTCATCAAGGTGGTGGGTGAGGGTCTCTACCACTATCCTCTCGAATACTTTGCCAACCACAGACAGGAGAAAGATAGGCCTGTAGTTGGCAGGGTTAGTTCTGGATTTCCTCTTGTGTACAGGCACCACACGAGCCTCTTTCCATATGGAGGGCCACGTGTTTTCCCGGACACAAGAGGTAAACACCTTAGTGAGAGGTCCTGCCAGCTCACTCGAACAGTGGCGTAGTATTTGTGGGCTCACATCATCGGGCCCTGACGTCCACTGCTCTTAGGAGGTGCTCTACTCTCCCCTGTGTCACCTCCACCGTTGTTATTTCCTGGTCACACTCCTGTGCCAGCTGAAGTGGAGGCCTGTTCGGGTTGGCGACGGTCATCTTGGTTGAGAAAATGTCAGCCAGCAGGTCAGCTTTCTCCTTGCTGCTCATTGCCGTGGTGCCGTCTAGCCTAGTGAGAGGAGGGATGGTTTCCTGTTGGTTGGTACCTTGTCTCTCCTTAATAAGGGACCACCAGGTCTTGCTACCCAACCCTGGTCCACACAGCTTCGAGCGGAGGTCATTTTCCCACCTCCGCTGTGCCCACATGCTGGTGGCTGCCATGCTCCTACTTGCCTCGCAGTGGAGAGTCTTGTTGCGGAGGGTTCTGTTCCTCTTGTATTGCAGCAATGCAGAGTACTTCCTCTCTGTCGCAAGCCGACGTCGATACCCGAACCAGGGCTGATCGGTGGGTCTCGACGTGTACTGGCGGTGAGGAACATGCTGATGCTGAGAAGACTTTAGCCGCTCGGTGAATGCCCTGGCCTTGCCGTCTGCACATCCAGTCAGGATGGCACCCCAGTCCATATGCTGAAGGTCCCTCCTCAACGAGGACCAGTCTGCCCTGTCCCACAGCCATATGGTGCGGGAGATAGCCTCCTCTCACGCCACACCCACCTCTGTCTTGGTCAGGATGGCATGATGGTCAGAGCTCCCAACCTGTCCAAGCTGGTGACAGGTGATGGTGCCCTCGCCCAGGTCTGTGATGACGGGGTCCAGTGTTCCACCACGTTCATGGGTTGGGAAAGTGACATAGTCTGTCAGTCCCTGCACTGTCAGTAGGTTTTCGTAGGCGACTCCTTCCATGTGATGGTTTAAGTCACCCACGATGAGGACATGCCTGCAGCGATGACGTGTCAACAGGTCGTCCATGCTCCGTGAGGAAGTTTATGGGGGCGGGGCCTTGTCTCGGGGGGCGGTACATGGCACAGAGTAGGAGGCCTGTGCCATTAGCCATCACTACTCTGAGAAACACCGCCTCTGTCAAAGGTGGTGTCTCGATGTCCAGTCTGTGTGCCTGCAGACCTTCCTTAAGGCAGATTGCCACACCACCTCCCTGTCTTCTATGTCGGTCATCTCTCATCCAGTGGGTGTATCCTGGGATTTTTCCGAAGCTTGATTCCACCTCTTTCTGTCACAACAGCAATGTCTGTTCGGTGCCCCAGGATGAAGTTGTGAGTGAGGTCACCTATATTAGTGCGGAGGTCGCGCACGTTGGTAGAGAGGACTGTCATTTTATATGAGTTGATGATACATACATACATTCTTTCTCTCTCTCTATTATTATTATTATTATTATTATTATTGGACAGCAAACACGAAGGAAGGAGAGAGAGAAAATATAAAGGTGGGAAGGGAGAGGGAGAGAAACAATGAAGGTGGAGAGAGAGAGAGAGAGAGAGAGAGAGAGAGAGAGAGAGAGAGAGAGAGAGAGAGAGAGAGAGAGAATACCAATGTGGGAAGAGAGAGAGAGAGAGTGTATACGAATGTGGGAAGGAAGAGAGAGAATACGAATGTGGGAAGGGAGAGGGAGAGAGAGAGAATACGAAGGTGGGAAGGAAGGAAGAAAATATGATGGTGGGAAGGGAGAGAGAGAGAAAATACTAATGTGGGAAGGGAGAGAGAGAGAAAATACTAATGTGGGAAGGGAGAGAGAGAAAATACGAATGTGGGAAGGAAGAGAGAGAGAAAATTCTAATGTGGGAAGGGAGAGAGAGAGAAAATACTAATGTAGGAAGGGAGAGAGAGAGAAAATACTAATGTGGGAAGGGAGAGAGAGAGAAAATTCTAATGTGGGAAGGGAGAGAGAGAGAAAATACTAATGTAGGAAGGGAGAGAGAGAGAAAATACTAATGTGGGAAGGGAGAGAGAGAGAAAATACTAATGTGGGAAGGGAGAGGGAGAGAGAAAAAATACGAATGTGGGAAGGGAGAGAGAGAGAATTCTGGGACCAAAATTTCTCCTTCAATAGAAATTCAAAAACGAGGGTTACTGAGTTGATGTTGGTGTAAATTCGAAGCTGATTTACTCATTCAAAGCTGGTTCATTTGAAGCTTCCCCCTCCCTACACCTCCCAAACCACCCACTCCCTACACCCCTTCTGAAATGGTTCACCAAGTTGATTCATTTGATACTGATTCACTCATTCGAAGCTGGTTCATTCAAAGCTACCACCCCTACACCCCCCATACCTCCCTAATACACCACCCCCTCCCTACACCCCCTTTAGAATGGTTCACCAAGTTGATTCATTCGAAGCTAATTCATTCGAAGCTGTGGTGTCGGTTGTGGTAATACTGGACCAATTTGATTCCTCCAAACTATTCCATACAACAGGATTGATACCATTATATTTATTAATTAATTCTCTTTCCTGACATACTTTGGAGGAATCAAAGTACTATAAAGGAACCCAGATTTCCATAGAGTAATTGTGGAGCAAACTGATTCCTCCAAACTGTATTATTCTTGCATTAAGTTGTGTTGCCTGAGATACCTTGGAGCACCCAAAGTGCTCCAATGTACCAATTAGTCACGGTTGGAAATTATAAATAGAAAATATTCGCTAAATTCGTTAATCAATTGCGTAATTAAAAAAATTATTATATCAAAATGTAGGAAAAATTATGGGAAATTTAAGGATATAATTATTAATTGTAAATAATTAATAATAAATTAATTATGAACCAAAACGTGAACTACATTCTCCACCAAATCATGACGTCATTATACGATAATCAAGGGGGGCTGAGGGAGTGGGGTGGGGGGTATGGTGTTATGGGGGGTAGGGGCATGGGTGGGAGGGGGGGGGTATGGGTAGAGTGGATGGGGGGTAGGGGGGAGGGGAAGTCAACTTAGTAACCCCCTTTATGGACTGCCATTCAAACATTAGTTTTGAGCCAACATTCTCTCTATAAGTGATGCCAAGTAGGGGGAATTTTCCCTAGATATGGGGAATCACAGGTACCAATGGGGATATTATAAAAATTTTGTCAAGCAGACCTGGCAACACTGCTCTCTCACTCTCTCTCGACACATACCCCTTCCTTTACACCCACACCTCTCCCCTACCCTCACCCATCTCTATTACCTCTCTCTCTCTCTCTCTCTCTCTCTCTCTCTCTCTCTCTCTTTGTAATGACGTCATAATATGGTTTGGAGTTATCAGTTTGCTCCAAAATTACCCTAGAGAGATCTGAGGTTCCTTGTAGTAACTTTGGAGTACATTGATTCTTCCAAAATATGTCAGGAAACAGGATTAATTAATAAATATTATTATGGTATCTATCTACCCTGTTGCCTGGAATGGTTTGGAGGAATCAAGTTGCTCCAATATTGCCACCAATTATCAGTTTTATTCATAAGAGAAAAAGGTTTAATTTTAACAGAGACTCATTTATTTTATGGCTTTTTTTTATGATAATTTTGTTAACACGTGAATTATTTACTATTTTTCATTAATTTACACCTAAGTAAATTATTGATAAATATTAAACCCATTTATTTCATGGGATGATTAATATTTACATTAAATTTTATAATAAGGAAATTGAAACACATTATTATTTATTTATTCACTATTATTATTATTATTGGACAGCAAGCACGAAGAGAGAGAGAGAGAGAGAGAGAGAGAGAGAGAGAGAGAGAGAGAGAGAGAGAGAGAGAGAGAGAGGAAGACTTTGTATTTGTGAGAGAGAGAGAGAGAGAGAGAGAGAGAGAGAGAGAGACTGCGTGTATGTATGTGAGAAGAACTGTTTGTGTGTGTGAGAGAGACTGAGAAAGAGAGAGCGACTGTGTGTGTAAGAGAGATTTCATTTGTATGTGCACCAAGAGAGAGAGAGAGAGAGAGAGAGAGAGAGAGAGAGAGAGAGAGAGGAAATTAAAGGAGAGGGACAACAAACAAAGTTAATTTTATATATTTATTTTTTTCTTTATATATTTATTCATTTACAAATTGTTTTTAAAATGTCATATAAATTTTTATACACACACACACACACACACACACACACACACACACACACAGCTATCTTTCTCACACACACACGAAGTCTCTAATTTTCTCTCTCTCTCACTCATAAATTCTCTCTCTCACACACTTACATCAATCTCTCACACAAATGCAGTCTCTTTCTCTCTCTCACATACACACACATTAATCTCTCTCACAAAAATGCAGTCTCTCTCTCTTTCTTACATACACAAAGTATCCCTCTCAATTTCACACACACACAGTTATCTCTCTCTCTCTCTCTCTCTCTGCATACACACAAATGAAACTTATCTTACATACACAGGCCCTCACTCTCTCTCAGTCTCTCTCTCACACACACAAACAGTTCTTCTCACATACATGCACGCAGTCTCTCTCTCTCTCTCTCTCTCTCTCTCTCTCATTCACACACAAATGAAATCTCTCTTACACATACAGTCCCTCTTTCTTTCTTGCAGTTTCTCTCACACACACAAACAGTTCCTCTCACACACACATACACACAGTCTCTCTCTCTCTCTCTTTCTCTTTCTCACACACACACTGTATCCTCTCTATTCTTTTCTCACACACAAAGACAAAGTCTCTCTCTCTCTCTCTCTCTCTACGCACACACAGTTTATTTGTTCACACTTTCTCTCTCTTACACACACAGTTCCTTGCACACCAACATACACACAGTTTCTCTCTCTCTCTCTCTCTCTCTCTGACACACATAGTCCCTTACACACACACACTCACACAGTACCTCTCTCTCACACACACAGACACACACACAGTCTCTCTCTCTCTCTCTCTCTCTCTCTCTCTCTCTCTCTCTCTCTCTCTCTCTCTTCTTCTTCTTCTTCTTCTTCAGGAGGCTTCAGAAGGCTTCTGAAAAATTGAAATTACTTACGGTAAAAAATAATATTCATATATACAGGTAAGAGAAACAGGCTATTATTATTATTATTATTATTATTATTATTATCATTGTTATTTATTTGTTTTTCATTATTATTATTATAATTATTTATATTATTATAATTCTTCTTCTTCTTATTATTATTATTAGTATTATTAGTATTATTACTATTGTTACTTATTTGTTTTCCATTATTATTATTATAATTATTTATATTATTATTATAATTATTCTTCTTCTTATTATTATTAATGTTGTTATTATTATTATTATTATTATTATTATTGTAGCAGCTGGAACAGTCGGCAGCATAAGTTCCCTTCATTTGTACACTGTAGCTCGTAAATTCACGACCACGTGCCATAGTGATTACGGTATGTATGTCATCTGTGCTGGTAACACTGTGTGGAGAAGGTTTCATTGTAGGTGAAAGACTGTAGTATCATATCGTTCTACAATGTTCAACCTATTCTGTTGATTCTTCCTCCATTCAGTGTTACCAGCTCAAATGACATAAACATCTTAGTACGTGGTCGCGAATTTACGAGCTCGAGTGTATTTGATTGTGGCTGTACTTGAAGGTAAAGTGAGTGTGTGTGTTCCATCCCCACCTGCATCTGGTCTGGCTTGATGTCCCACTGTCCTATCTGTCCATCCATCCTTGTGGCTTGGAATGTCCATCGTGATCCCTGAAATAGCATACAATCATTATCATCTAATGCTGTATATATAACATAAAAAAGTATAAATTTAGCATTCAAAGGGATCATTTGTCTTGGGTTAATTGTCAGTTTATTCACTCCCCTTAATTAACTATGTTTGGAGACAAAGACTTTTTAGAATACAAGGAGAAAATCTCTTTTGTCTAAGTGTTTATATTCATTAGTTTTTTCTTTCCCTTTTAATGTTCTAATCTTTCTCTAATTCTTTCCTTTCCAATCTCTCTCTCCTATATTCTCTTTTCTTTCTATTCTCTTCCTGCTTGCTATCTCACCTCTCTATCGACTTTTTCTGGCGCTATATGACCTCGCTGTTGCGGCTCCTAATATCAATCAATCAATCAATCTCTCCTATATTTCCTGTAAGTCTTCTTTTAGACTTTTAGATAAACATTCACTCAATAAAGTAATTAATTAAACTGAAGTGAAAATACTTTGTGGTAATGATTTAGTGTAAAGATCAATTGTTATTGTTATGATACTTGGTGATGCATGTGGTATAGTGAATTAATTATTGTTGTTGTTGTTTGTGTGATACATTTATTTAAACTCAATTATTAATACATGCTTCATCATATATATTGTATTGTGGATATAGTGAGTGGGGAATCTATTAGTCCCGTGATGGGATATAACTAACTAAAGAATATTGTGTGTTCACATTAATTAATTGTTCAGTGTAATTATTGTATGTTTTTTTCTCTTGCTCATTCTGATCTCGTCTGCATGGGTGACAGCCATTATAGCATTCTCCCTTGGTGTAGTGACCCACGTGGTACTCAAAATTTAATGAAACATTGCTGGCAATTCTAAGTTTATTATTGTAATATTGAGATTAGGATGTGATTTTTTTTATTAGCATTAATTATATTTCGGCCTTGTTGTGTAAAGTTTATTATTAGGGATTATTTGGGGTATTAAGAGAGGGGGGACACTTCATGTAATTTTTTTTTTATGTACTTAGCTCTGTCAACTGGCGAGACAAGGAATTGTTCCTGCCCTAGTTGACAGAAAAGGGATTAGGACCTGTATTAAGGGAGGGGGGAATATTTAATAGTAATAATTGTTTATTTTTGGATTTATGTGGGTTAGCTCTGTCAACTGGCGAGACAAGGAATTGTTCCTGTCCTAGTTGACAGAACGGGGAGTAGGAAATATTAGCAAGGGAGGGGGGAAAAGAAATTATTATTGTATTGTTTTGTTCTCGTATAATAGATTGATAAAATAAACGGGTTTATAATTGTCTGAGTATTTTCGTCACCGATATAACAAATAGACTGTGTTCCTTTATAGATAGTAGTAGATTATTAATTCCAATCACTGATCGTACCCCCGTTAGAACTGTAGTCTTTGTTGCTTACTCGCGAGCCTTTTTAACGTAACGTTACGCTACCCTTCCGGTGTGTGCTCACTTGGTTCCTCTGATCGACTTTGGTCTGGTGGTGGCAGCGTTTACCCAGTACTGGAGAGGAGCTGGACTTGTCCTTTGTATGATTTATTTTTGGTATTCGCAAGGCAAGTCCTGTTTCTCATCGGTATCTTGTTTTTTTTTTCCAGACCAAGTTGATACAGCTATAGGATAGAGTTGTAGCATACACTGGTAGTTTTTTTTTTTTTTTTTTTTTGTTAAAGGCAGTGGGTGTTTGTTTCCCTCCAAGAGTAGAGTAAAAATAGTAATATTCAAGAGTAAAGTAAGGGGACAAAAAAACGAGCCTTTACAAGGTAAATAATAGGGAAATTGATGATAAATATACTATCTTACAATCTATCTATCTTACTATCCATCTTGCTATCTATCTTACTATCCATCTTGCTATCCATTTTACTATTGTAACGTCAGGGGCACTTTAAAACAGGATAGGTGAACAGTAGACTCCGATACAGGGCACAGTTTATTATCAAGGTACTACAAAAGGTGGTGTAGAGAGAGCCCAAGCACAAGTAGTAATAGCGTCCCACTGTCCAGACTGCAGAGTTGCTTGTAGTAGGTGCAGTGTGGCTTGTAGGTGTCTAGGCGATGCTTCAGGGTGACTGTACTGTAGCGTAGAGGCAGCAGAAGGTACAGTTGGACACAGGAATTCGTGGTACAGCCCAGGTGGAAGATGCTTGTCTCTCTCTTATAACCAGTGACTTTTGTATGGTATTTGCTTATCGTTGATATCCCACATCATAGTTTCTGCCCCTGGTAAATCTTTTTGGTCGTTAAGGAATTTCATACTTGGAGGAGCTAAGCATTTACCACATCAGCTGTACGACGATTTCCTGTGTTCAACTGTACGCTAGCAGGCAATGCATTGTAGGGGGAAGCAGCCTGGTGCGGGAGCCGGTGGGGAAGACGTGTTACCTCCTGGCTTGGCTCGTAGATAGTGACCGAGCGTGGGTCAATGTGGGCGCTGGCCATATGTAGGTCCGGGAAGTGTGGGGATCAGGGTGCCCAGATGCATAGAAACATTCTCTAACCCAGTACATGCACGAGCTCGGCTAGGTTAGGTCCTGGTTAGGTTAGGTTTGGTCAGGTTGGGTTCTATTAAGGTTAAATTAGCTGGGAAACAGAATGAGACTATTTCCAAATTTTATCCCTTGGTTGGTTCTATCTTTATAACCCAAGTGCTATTCTCCTTCCAACCACTATGATTTTGGCCCAGCAGTAAGTGGTGTGTGCATGTAATTGGTTAGAGAGTGTTTTTATTCTACCCGGATGTGTAGGTATGTAACGATTTTTTTGTCCACTCATTGGCATCAGTGTAAAGGAGAGTTTTCCCTCCTTTTTCTATCGTTTATTAATTGCCAATTTTCTCTATATTGGGAGGAAAACCAAAACCCACTGCCAAAACAAAACAAAAAGCCACCAGTGTATGTTCTTACTCTATCGCTGGATCAACCTGTTCTGGAGAAAAAAATAAAGACTAATGAGGAACAGGACTTGCCTTGCGAATACTAAAAAAAAACTCCTACAAAGGAGAAGTCCAGTCCCTCCTCAGCTGCCACCACCAGACCAAGTTTACAGAAGACCCAAGCCGAACACACGCTGGGGGGTAGCATAGTGTTACTTTAATTAGGCACGTGAGTAAGCAACCCAGACTACAATTATAACGGGGGTACAATCAGTGATGTGAATTGAGAACTAATATCTATATAGGATCACAGTCTACTTGCTAAAATCGGTGACAGAAATACTCAACTAATTATAAACTTTTTTTTTTTCTATTATCTTACATGGAAAATAAAATAATGTTAATACAATAATAATACGATAATACTACAATACTATCCCCCTCCCTTGTTACTATTGCCTAAACCCTGGTTTGAAACCAGGATAAGAAGTATTCTGTATCTCGCTGGCTGATAGAGGTCTAAACACACTTAAATCCACATACAAAAACAATTATCACACTATTAAAAAAAATCACTTCCTAAACATCAATATTTAAATTATACTATTTGAATTGGTAATTGCCAGCAATTATTATTATTTTGTGTACCACATGGGTCAAGTTGTTCAAGGGTTTGTTACTAATAAATGGTGGCTCTCCCAGCTGATACCACCACGGTAGGAAACAGAATGAGAAAAACATACACATTAGCTACTATGCCCTTATGTTAACACACAATATTCTTCAGTTATTTAAATCACATCACTGGACTAACTAATTCACCCTTCACAATATCTACAGCAATTTTACAATATATATAAGGGACAACAAGAACTAGCTTGGGCTCTTACCTGATACCACCACAGTAGGAAACAGAATGAGAAAGAGAGAAGCAGGGAAACCTCCTCCTTCCCTCTTCCTCTCCCCCCCAACCCTTCAAGCAAAGTAGTGCCCTTCGTATTTCATTTTCTGGCATTCTTATAATTTATACGATCAAAGGTGTATATTTACTTACATACTATAATTTACACATATTCCCTTATTCAAATACATTGCCTTCTTCCTCTGTTAAAATATTATATTACGGTATTATTTATATATAAGGCATGTATTGCTCCGCAACTCAGAGCTTTGTACCTTTGTTCCATTCCAACTAATTTAACAATTTTCTAAGTAAGTTACAGGTAAATGCAGGACCTATTACTGTAATATAATAGGAACATTATGTTCGTAATAAATTATAATTATACATGCAGGTTAATCCCTGTAATCCAATTAATTATTTTCAAATTAATCACTACGTATTTTTCATCCCTATCAATCTCACCTATGGTTTTAATTTTTCCTCTATTTCACTCATTTACCTGACTATACTCATTATTTCTATTGCACATATTTAACATCTAACTATAAACATTATTTGTACTGTTCATATATCACATCTTCAAAAGAAGTTTACTACCCCAACCATTAATCGTCATTGATAATCTAGGCCTGGCTAGTATGTACAATCTCATATAAAAAACTTACCCTATCACCCGTGTATATATATATATATATATATATATATATATATATATATATATATATATATATATATATATATATATATATATATATATATATATATATATATATATATATATATATATATATATATATACTACTATAGTATATATACTATACTAGGGGTGTTACAACTGGTAATAAAAAGAAGCCAAGGTTGCCTGAAGGATATCCTGATAAAGTACTTGCTAACAAATTCTTAGACTTCTGACAATAAAATACCAACTATAGTGGAAAGCTTTCCAGGAAGTGGTTTGAATGTGATGCATAGATTTACTCAAATATCTGAGAGCAAACTACTTTGCTTTCAAAACATCGGTATGGCCAAGATGAAAGAAATTATACAACGAGTGAAATTAACTCATTGTGATAATGATCCGTTACCTATATCGGATGTTATAACGAACAATGTTTTTCCAGAGAGTGAGATATTGGTTATTATCAAGCCTATAGTAAAAGGTAACCTTGACCCTCAGAGTCTGGGTTCGTATAGACCAGTATCAAATCTGACCTTTTTATCGAAAGTGATTGAAAATGTAATTTTAGATCAGTTATGGCATCACTTGAATGAGGTGAAGGCTATACCTGATAGTCAGTCTGCATATAGGCAGCTATACTCAACTGAGACTGCACTATATACTGTAGTAAATGATCTAATGGTGTTAATGGATGAAGGAAAGTGTAGTGTTCTTATTATGTTGATTTGAGTGCTCCATTTGACACGGTACTGCATAGTATACTCCTAGATGATTTAATGTCTATACGTGTTGAGGGGAATGTATTGTCCTATCTGGAAAGTTATTTAAAAGATAGAATATATTGTGTACAGGTTGGGAAATCTTTTTCAAGAAATAAACCTCTGTGAAGAGGAGTCCCTCAGAGGAGTGTATTGCATCCTATTCTCTTCTGTATCTACACTATCAAACTATCACATATACTAGAGAAACATGGTGCGAACTTCAAACTATTTGCTGATGATACACAAATTTATATATCTATAAATAATGTGGTGAATGCAGAGGTGAATTTGAGTGTTATTATGTTCGATATTGGATGGATTTAAAACAACTCAAGCTAAATCCAAGTAAAACTGAGTGTTTGGTCGTTGGAAAGAAGACCAATCTTAGAAGATTAGATATCTCAAGCTTACGAGTGCATGGTAGTACGCTGGATGTAAGAAACAAAGTGAAAGATTTAGGAGTGCTGCTAGATGAAAATCTCTCTTTTGAAGTTCAAATTAATCAAGTGGTAAAAGTTTCTGGTTACCACTAGAGGAACATTGCTTTTGTTAGAAAATATTTATATCAGGATACTGTGTACCGTGATGATGTTTTTTCATAACTATGTCATAAGCAAACTGGATTACTGCAATTCCCTATATTATGGTTTGCTAGACTATCTGTTAAGAAAATTGCAAAACGTAATGAACAGACCAGCAAGATTAATTAAAGGTCTTCCATCTCGTGAGAGGATAACTCCAGCACTCATCGACTTACATTGGTTACCAATACAGGTGAGGATTGTGTACAAGATTTGTCTTCTAACATTCAGAGCATTAAAATTTGGAAAACCGGAGTACTTGACAAATCTTTTAACAGGTTTTCAAGTACATTCCTCAATGGAACTCAGGTATAGTGATGAACAATACAGGTTAAATGAGCTGAGGAGTAATCTGACAATGGGTTTCAGAGCGTTTGAAAGGTGTGCACCAAGGCTCTTTAATGGATTGCCATTAAATGTCCGAAGTAGTGAAAATTGCACAAAGTTTAAGAAAAGACTGAAAACACATCTGTTCGCTGAGTGTTACGACACATGATATGAGTATTACAAGTGGTTATAGTGTTTAATAATATTGAGAAAGCCCTGCAGATCACCATCTGCTTGTGGAGCAGGGCATATAATATCCAACAACAAGTAACAAGTAAGTAACAGCAACACAGCCATACCCCAGTTCAACTTGTTTAGGAACGAAACTATCTATCTATAGCTCTGAGGCCCAAGGGGGTGGCCACAGCAGAAGTGTCTCCAGTTTTTATGTTCCAACACTCCCTTTTTACTTGGTCCATTCTTCCTCTGCTCCTCATGTTTCTCTCCTTTACATACTCTTCCACTCTGTTCTGCCATCTAACAGGAGGTCTGCCTCTCACACCAGGTCCCACAACTTCACTTCCATTCACCTTCTTTACAAACTCAACACCTTGCATTCTCTCTACATGTCCAAACCACCTCAATGTATTACGCTTCACTCTCTCAACCACTCCTCACTCAATACCGATTGCCTTCTCACTCATACAACATCTCTCGTACACACTTTCATTACTTTCTCCATTCCACCTAGTAAGTCCACATGCTCCTCTCAAGTAACTCATTTCCACTGCACCAATTCTAGACTGATGAGCCCTACTCCAAGTCCATGTCTCCGACACATATGTCAGTGTTGGCAGGAGTATACTATTTCGTAGTCCCATTTACACTTCTACCCTTCATAATTCTCCCCAGTGATCCTATGATCTGTCTACCCCTCATTGCTCCCTCCCTAATTTCTCCATCAATACTTCCATGTTTACATAGAACTGTACCCAGGTACTTAAACTCCTTTACTTCCTCCATCCTCTCGAGTTATCTCACACTTCATCCCAGTTGGTACTCCCACTCTGTACGGAGTGGCAAAGTCAATCACTTCAGTTTCTGCTCTCGCAAATACCATCACCTTACTTTTACCAACATTCACCTTCCGTTTCCTTTGCTTACGCACAGACTAAAACTCATCCACCACACTCTGTAACTCCCTTTCTCTCTCAGTCATTAACACAGTGTATCCGCAAACAAATTTGCCACCAAGGACCAATTTACTTCATTCAGCATCAACTTCAACCCCAGGCCATTCACTTTGGCTTTCGTTTCTCTCATACAACCATCCATATATATATTGAACAGCCATGATGACATAACACACCCCTGTCTCAGCCCTACACTAATATTAAAACTCTTACTTAGATCACCCTCTACCCGCACACATGCTTTTGCATCTGCATAAAATGCCTTAATGCCTTTCAGCAATGACTCCCCCAACACCATAAATTCTCTGTCATAGCTCTCCTATCAACCCTATCATATGCCTTTTTCTCCATCCATTAAGGCAGCATACAGCTTCCTACCCTTCCCAATATATTTCTCCAATGTTGAATTTTAATGCAAAAACCTGGTGCACACATCCTCTCCCCTTTCTGAACCCCCACTATTGATCACTAACTTTATTCCCAGATACTTGAGCCATCTCTCAGTAAGAACCTTCCCATACACCTTCCCTGTCACACTAAGAAAGCTTTTTCCACTATAGCTACCATACTCATCCGTACTGCCCATCCCATTCCTTATACAAAGTCACAATTATGACTCTACTTCAGTCCTCTGGCACCTCTCCCTGCCTCCAAGGCAATGGTAATAAGTAACACAACCCTGGGAACACACAGACACTCTCCTTTCAACACAGGGTCAGTAATCAATTAGTGTGTATGGAAATGAGTAACACAAGCCTGGGAACACATACCATCCTTTTAACACTGGTTGAGAATTGTAATTAATAACAGAAGGCTGGAAACACACATACATTTGGTGGTCATCAATGAGGAACTGAATGTAAAATGAAGACAGTGGTGGACACAAGTATTTATTTATTGTATATCCAGGGTTTACAATATCAGCAACATCCACTCCACAAACACTACGACCTCTACACACACACACACACACACACTTTTTCAACATATCTGCAGTTATTGCAAGCCATATTATATTATAGTAGTACTGTACTACCTGCAGGCTTCAGCCCTACATATACTATACATTTAATATTATGGACCCTGTGATTGTATATGAGAATTAGTGGCTTCTGATTTCTCCTGAGTACACCACAAAACAAACTCCTTCCATGTAGGTGGTGTTTCATAGCAGTAATTGAAGGAGTCATTTACCTTCAATTTTCAGACTACATCACAGGGTCCCCTAAGACACCAACCTGTCACTACAAACAGCAGCTGTTATTTTAACATATATCAAGGCCACATTATATCTATATCATACTTCAGTTCCAATAATACATTTAATATTAAGACACCAACCTGTCACTACAAACAGCAGTTGTTATTTTAACATATATCAAGGCCTCATTATATAATATTATATCATATTTCAGTTCCAATAATACATTTAAAATTAAGACACCAACTTGTCACCAAACATTACTGTCATCTTTGTGTTGTGTGTGTGATAATTTGTGTTTTTTTTAACAACTCATTTACTCATTTTTTTCCACATTTATTAAAGAGTGGCAAACAATGATAGCCTCCCCCACCCTCCTGCTGGGCAAATTCTGTATTAGCTAGAAATATGATGGTGATATCGTCTGAAAGTATATTCGATTCAAATCTTCTTTGCTGGTATCAACATGTGCGCTGCTGTGTTAAATGACAGTGAAAAGAAGAGATTTATCAACTGCATCCGAGCAATTATGTTTCGTGAGGCCTGTGACACCGGTGCCTCCTTTATATCTTAGTCGTGTTTTGCTCTACGGCTCAGAGGGTCCAGGTCTGTGACACCGGTGCCACCTTTATATCTCAGTTTTATTTTGCTCTATGGCTCAGAGGGTCCAAAGACTTTGTCAATCATAATTGGAACAAGAGTCTGATGATAGTGAAGCTAAGTGTGTGAGTTGTAGGTCGTAAGTTTTGTCTTAGGAGTCAAAAGACATTGTCATTGAGTGATCCTGCTGTTATGGTGAATTGATCAAAAGTGGAGAATGTGTTGGTGTTTTTCACTGCACGGTGGATGATGTGGGTGATAAAGCCTCAGGGGCAATAATGGAATGGAGATTATTTTTGGGAGAAGATCATGACAAAGCTTGTCATTCCCTTTCTTCAAGACCCTCAAAATGTTGTAGATGTCACTCAGGTTACCTTTCTGCACAACAAAGCACCATATGTGAAAATGCTTTGAACCCAACCAGAACCTTCTGAAGGACAACAACATTGACTTCTTTGGTAATGAAGAGTGACCCAGTAATTCTCCTGTTCTGTGATAATGGTGGATCTATCTTGAAGGATGAGGTTGATAAAAGGAGTTGGCTGAACCTCTATCAACTCAATATAGTCATAACAAGATGGAGGAGCACATCAATGCTGTGCTTCGGGGAATGGAGTTAAACATGGAGCTTTTTGAGTCATTTTTGTCTTCCTGCCCTGCTCGTCTTCAAGCTGTTCATGACGCCAATGGAGGGAAAACTGAATACTGAGCTCATCAGCATACACCTACAATATAATGTGCTACCTTTTGATATTTTCATTTTTTTTCTATCATGCTTAGGGGGGAGGGGAACAATCATTGTTTGCCACCGCTTACATTCAATGTTTTATTTCATGTGTGAACAGCTTTGTGTAACGTGAGTTGGGATTGGTCAGAAAACTTTTTACCATATTCATTACATTCAAAATCCTTTACTCCTGATGAACTTTAGGTAAATATTGTGATTATCTGATTATCTGCGTCCTCGATTTTCACACTTTCTGGGAACCAAAATCACCCATTTCTTTTCCCTTTTGATTTTGTAGACTGTTTTCTTTTGTGGAAATATGTAAAAAGAATTAATATTATTTGTATGTATTTACTTTGAAACAGGAGGGCGGCTTTCCTAGCGGGGTCCCGATTTCCCGTCTCTCTGCATGCAGTGTTGCCAGATACAGGGATACTTCCAAATTTTAGGATAATTTTGTCCACACTTGGGAAATCGTATGAAAAATGTACAATAAGTAGCCCAATTGAGTGGGAAATTCAATAATTAAATTGGGATAATTAATTATTTGATCATCAGATGAAATAACCTGACCTGACCTGACCTAACCTAACTTAGACTGTGGCTACCTTCGGGACCTGACCAAATGTCCTTCGGGACCTAACCTAGTGTCATTTAGGACCTTTAGAAATAAATTAGATTCTGTGGATAGTAGCTAAATGTATCCCGATTGGGTGGGTCAAGCGTAATATACACAACTACATATAGGCCCTTTCGTTATTTCGCCAAGGAGATCTGGTAACACTGTCCACCCGACCTCAGTTCGTCCCTCCGCTTCAGAAATAAGTCGTATCTTAAAATTGAAATATCTAACAAAGAATACATTTCCACAAGATAATTCCACTGTGTGTTGATAAAGGTAACCAAACCCTACATAACCCAACCAAACCTAACCTAACCTGTAGCTCGCTGGCACAGATAATCACAATATTAGCCGAACTTTCATATGTATATTAAGGTGAGGTTTCTGAACAAACTTTTTACCACATTCATTACATTCAAAGTTCCTCTCTCCTGTGTGTATAAGTATGTGCTTCTTTAGATTACTTTTTGACACACATTTTTTACCACATTCATTACATTGAAAGTCTTTCACTCCTGTGTGTATAAGTATGTGATGCTTTAGAACTTCCTTTTTCACAAACTTTTTACCAGATTCTTCACATTCAAAGTTCCTCTCTCCTGTGTGTATAAGTATGTGCTTCTTTAGATCACCCTTTCTCATACATTTTTTACCACATTCTTCACATTCAAAGTCCTTCACTCCTGTGTGTATAAGTATGTGCTGCTTTAGATTCCATTTTGTCACAAACTTTTTACCACATACTTCACATTCAAACTTCCTTTCTCCT
The DNA here is from genome assembly GCA_033782935.1 of Petrolisthes cinctipes. Taxonomy (NCBI): domain Eukaryota; kingdom Metazoa; phylum Arthropoda; class Malacostraca; order Decapoda; family Porcellanidae; genus Petrolisthes; species Petrolisthes cinctipes. The sequence goes on from JAWQEG010001067.1 coordinate 202,664, forward strand.
GTGTGAACAATCCTGTGATTCTTAAGGTCAGATTTACATCTAAACTCTTTACCACACTCATCACACATAAACATTTTCTTTCCAGTATGAATCAACAAATGGCGAGTGAGATTCCATTTCTTACTAAACTTTTGACCACATTGTTGACAGACCAACTTGTTACACTTCTCTTCTCTGACAACATTGATGGTGTCACTTCCTTCCACCTCCATCACTAACACAGCTTTATTCTGCCATCAATATGACCACTTGGTTAGTACTGGTGTCAGGGCTGCCAACCACACTGCTACTGGTGTCAGGGCTGCCAACCACACTGCTACTGGTGTCAGGGCTGCCAACTACACTGCTACTGGTGTCAGGGTTATCACACTCTTACTGGTCTTATCTGAAACAAATATAACTATCCTATAGTTTAACAGCAACCAGGAAGGTAATAGAAAAAAAAATGAGGGACAGTTGAAAGCTAGTGGCTGGGACCAAAGGGGTGCCAAAACCCTTAAAGTATTGCCCACATCAACATAGACAATACCTCCCTACGGGGAATATTTCCACAAAACACACATACCTATATTGAAGGAGATTGTTTCATGGCATAGTCAAGAGGAATCAGGGTCCTTAAGGGGGAAGTACAGTGTTGGTAAATCTGGAACAACTGATTCCTCCAAACTATTCCAAGCAAGGTGCCATATGACCTTGCTGTTGTGGCGCCTAATATCAATCCATCTATTCCAAGCAACAGGCCACAGGACACCATTAATTTTGGGTATTTATTGAAAGAATTGCTGTTTTGTAGCAGTGTTGCCAGATCTGGCTAGGTCCCAGTATTTTGCCCCAGTCATTTCCTGTACTTTACTACGGTTATTTCACAGTAGTTTGTCCCGGTAGCTTGCCCAGGTTAGGTCCCGGTATTCTGCTGTGGTCTAGGTTAGGTTAGGTAAGGTCAGGCTAATTTAAAAATGTCCAATTTGAATATTGGAAATGGGGCATTTGCGGAGGAAATGCCATAAAAGAAAATAGTCTTAGAATAGTGTAAATAAGTGGGTCATTTATGAATGTAGGAAAACCGTACGCGATAACTGCAATTCTTTAAATATTTACCTAATTTTGTTCACCAGGTCCTATTTCCTGGCAGAATACTTTGGAGGAATCAAGGCACTCCAATGTATCCAAAGCGTATTTTTCCCTTAATTATGCCTCCAATCTATCCTCCTACCTCTTTGTATGTATAGGTGTTACAACCCTAGTTTTGGCTCGTTTATGTCTAGGGGAAGATTAGGCATTGTGAACAGCTTGAGTTATAACTCCTGGTAGATATGTTACTGTAGTCAGTGGAGTTACAACTAATGAAATGAAACGGGAACTTCACTCCACTCCCTCAATGGATATTTGCCAAGAAACAGTAATGTAAACGAATGACTAATGATTTTAACATGTATATTATTACCATCACCAAATAAGTACAATATTGACAATTAAACAAAACAGTAATATGAATGACGTTAACATTAACAGACACCAAATGACACCAATTAGCACACCAAATAATAGAACACAACTTGATCAAAGTTAAACAAAATAGAGTACAATAATACAGAGCTGAATAGAGCGTGACAGAGCTCTTTGAGCAGAACAGAGATGGTATGCAATGGAGTGAAAGTCTATGTCTTCACTACATATAAAATATAACAAGAGTAGAACCAAGATGGTAAGTGTGAAGGAATGAAGCCTGAGCATTCACTAACTTGGTCAGTCGAGGGAAGATCTTATATACATCCCCATCGACTGCCGATAGGTTGATCTGAAGACCAGCAAGCCCCTGATAGGTTGAGAGAATGTAATCGAGTCTGCCATTGGTTGAAAGAATGTAAGAGAGTCTCTGATTGGTTGATACGGCCCTCACATCTGAGCAAATTGGTAGGTTAGGGCAAGAAGGGCGCACAGCTTGGCGGGTTGGTTACGGTCAGTTAGAACCAGTTTGAGGGGATGTCCAACTGTGGTGCAAACTAGGTAGTTTATGGGAAACAGCTGACTCCTGGTTGTCGAGTTGATTGCAGGTTCATGACAAAGGTCACTTGAGTCTTGAAATACAAAGTACAAGTGAATGAAGTGATGGTGATTGGTGACGTTGAACCTGCTTTGTTATGATCAATCTTGGTGGTTGTCAAAGGAGCTCTAAAGTTCTTGTTATAATGTTATCATAAAACGATATTTATAAAAAATATGAAATATCTCTATATATATAATTGAGAATGAATTATTATAATGTCGAAATATTATTTTTATATCTCCAGTAATGATATATTTCTATTATTAATGTTAATATTATACACAGCCTCTACAACAACTGCTGACTGACGTTACAAAGACCAACCCTGGGAAATTAATCAGTAATCAAATTATCCTGTGTACCTGTAAGAGTACTGTAATAATAAAAAGGGTATTAGTACAGAATAGTCTGTTCACTATATTGTATATTTTAGTATCATTACCCACTATTTTGGACCATTCTAATGTGGGGTTCACACCAGTCCGTTTGGCTGGATCCCTCTCCGATCATCACTAGAACAATGACGTCACTACTCACTCCAATCGGACCCTGTAGTCGGCATCGGGCTACTTGGCTCAAGGAAACGGATGCTCCTCCGTGGCCGGATGAGATAAACTCAGTTTAACTTTTGTTATACAGTGTTGTCCATGGTGATGATGTTGTATATTCTTATATACGATATGAAGTAGTTTTGACATTATGACTGATTTTCAATAATGCATACCATTGTAATATGAAAATAATTGTATCAAATGGGATTGTTCAATGGCAAATTAGGAGTGAATTAGTAATTTTATATGAAATGTGGCACCACAGCAGTAATGTACACAACCAGACGACATCTCTCAGAGACTTGGCACCTCTCAAACCCATGTGTGTGTGTGTAGACCTACATTGTTCCACAGTATACACACGTGTACTGCAGCTACAAGTCATCAGTCTTCACACTACAGATATATATCAGGTATGGTAATGTTTAGTATTTGAGTTATCAGAGAAAGGATGGTGTGTAGCATACAATAATTCCAGTGTCTACTGTTGGAAAGAAAGAAAGGGGATAAAAGGAGGATAGGTAATTTACATAGTTTAACTATTAATGGAAGTGTTGTTTATGTATCAGAGAAAGTGAGGGGCTTGGGTGTGATTTTTTATGCTTAACATTAAGTTTAATGACCATATAGGATAATTTCCTTAATAAAATCTGTAAACTATAAGTTACACTATGAATTATTGTTTCTTTCGTGAAATACTGTGCCGGACTCCCGGATCCGTCCAGTCTATCTCCTCCGACTTGTCTTTGGTCGTGGCTGTGACGTCAATACTGACATCACTGTTCAAGTGACGATCGGAGAGGTATCCAGCAAAACGGACTGGTGTGAACCTCGCATAAGACACTTTTCATCTATGGTGTTTCTCTTGTTGATGCCCAGTTTTAGTGATATGCCCCGTTTTCACCCCCAATACAAACATGGGGGACCCGTGGGAATGGGGGGTTATGGGTGGGGGAAAACACACATTTCACCATGGGTCTGTCTTTATAATACACTTCCTACCATTATTTCCATTGTTTATAGTGATAATCCATGTTCTTAAACACCTATGCAATCATGGGGGGGGGGTGTTGGATAACGTGGGTTTTGGGTCGGGAGACAGGCTTTCTTTTACATTCTCAATGTTTTCACAGCAATTAAATCATTTTCAGTGTTTTAAGTTGCCCCCATCACTTTTTATAGCTTACACTGGTTATATCCCGGTAGTTTGCCTAGGTTAGGTCCCTGTAGTTTGCCCATGTTAGGTCCCGGTAGCCTGCTGTGGTCTAGGTTTGGTTAGGTCAGACTAATTTCCAAATTAACCATATAAATATGCCTTATCTTGGAGATCTGGCATTTGTGGGAATGAGCCGATGCACATTCCCACGGATCCCCCATGTTTGTATTGGGGGTGAAAACAGGGCATCTTCGAGGCGAAACTCCATAGATGAAAAGTGTCTTAGAATGGTCCAAAATAGTGGGTAATGATACTAAAATATACAATATAGTGAACAGAATATTTCTGTACTTTTACCATAAAAAGAAGTCATGGAGTGTTTGTCAAGTGAGGGAGGGAGATGTAATGTGATAAATGTAAATATAAATACAGTAAAAGTCACAACATGGTAAAATGTGTGAACTGTACAGTAATAATGGTATATAATTTTCTTTTAATATTGTCATTTTATATTACAATGTCTTTACCTTCTCTACCCACTAATTTATAACATTCTAAGACACTTCGGTAAATATCTACTCTATTGCCGTTTGGTATTACGATGTTTTTATCTTCTTTACCCATTATTTTATACCATTCTAAGACACTTTTCTTCTATGGCAATTTCTCCTGCAATTTTGAAATTAACCTGACCTTACCTAACCTAACCTAGACCGCAGCAGACTACCGGGAACTAACCTGGGCAAACTACCGGGATCTGACCGGGGCAAAATACTGGGACCTAACGAGATCTGGCAACACTACTACATAATGGCAATAGTTTAGATAAATACTGTAATTGTTAATAAGAGCCACAGGAAAAGAAAGATGTTTACTAAATTTGGCTAATAGTGCGATTATCTGCTCTGGCGAACTACTGGTTAGGTTAGGTAGGGTTAGGTAGGGATCGATTACCTTTATCAATACCCAGTGGAATTATCATGTGAAATGTATTTTTTGTTAGATATTTCAATTTTAAGATACGACATTTCTGTAGCGGAGGGACAAACTGAGGTTGGTCGGACAGTGTTACCAGATTCCCTTGGCATAATTATGAAAGGTCCAGCAGGCAGTTGTGTACAATACGCCTGACCCACTCAATCAGGATACTTTTAGCTCCTATCCATAGGATCTATTTTATTTTTAAAGGCCCCAAAGGACACTAAGTTATGTCCCGAAGGACATTAAGTTAGGTCCCGAAGGACATTACGTTATGTCTCGAAGGACATTAAGTTAGGTCCCGAAGGACATTAAGTTAGGTCCCAAGGGTAGCAACAGTCTAGTTTGGTTAGGTAGGTCAAGTTATTTCGTCTGTTGATCAAAAAAATATGTATCCCAATTTTAATTTATTGAATTTCCCGCTTAACTGGGCTACTTATTTAACATTCTTCATACGATTTCCCAAGTGTAGACAAAATTTGCCTAAAACATGGAAGTATTCCTGAATCTGGCAACACTGCATGCCGAGGCAGAAAGTCGGGAACCCGCTAGGAAAGCCGTGCTCCCATTTCAAAGTAAGTACATACGGTACAAAGGTAAATGTATACAAATGCTCTTCATATTTTTTACATATTTCATCAGAATATAACAGTCTGCAAAATAAAAAGGGAAAAGAAATGGGTGACTTCAGATGACAGAACGTGTGAAAATAGAGGACGCAGATAATCCCAATATTTACCGAAACTTTATCCAATAATAATAATAATATTAATAATAATACAACCATAACAATAATATAAATTATAAATACCATCTTGGTGTTGTTGTTGTTTACACTCTTGTTGTCTCTGCCATGTACACACAGCCTGGAAAATTTGTATACATAAGTAACGCACACAATATATATGTATGTGTGTATGTGTAAGCTACAGTTATTATTATTATTAATAAATATGAAAGAATTACCGTTATTGCGTACTTTTTTTTTACCTTCATTACCCACTTATTTAGACCATTCTAAGACTATTTTTTACCTTCATTACCCACTCATTTAGACCATTCTAAGACTATTTTCTTTTACAGCAATTCCAAGATTTTAAAATTAGCCTGACTTTACCTAACCTAACCTAGACTGCATCAGACTACCGGGTCAACTCACCTGGTCAAGTCATCTGGTTGGCTACCCTAAAATACACTCTCAAGGTTCATCTATCAGTGATCAATGCATAGATGGGTAGCCCACAATTGCTGGCACGCCAGCCCATCAGGTTAACATAAAACATAGTGAACTACATAAAATAATGGGCGGAATTGTGTGCCATATGCAACTGGGTATTAGGCGTGGACCTAACCTGGGACCTAACCTGGTGTTTTTATTCTGTGTTTGTGTGTGTGAGAGAGTGTGTGTGTATTTTTTTTTCTTGTGAGTAGGGTAGAGAGAGAGAGAGTTTGTGTGTTTTTGTTTTTTGAGAGGGAGAAAGAGAAAGTGTGTGTGTGTTCTATATCTAGAATAAAAAGAATGAATGATTCTCACACTGGACTGACACACACACAGACCTTTACTGCTTTTTGTACTGGTATTTACTTTGAATATAACCTGGATTTTAATAAGATAGTAGCCTATACTTTCGGTACATTGGAATGCCTTGATTCACCCAAAGTATGCCAGGAAATAATACCAGATGAGTAAAAATAATTGTGGCCTGATGTTGCTGGGAATATTTTGTAGGAATCATTTGCTTTGATTGTAACCTGTGATTTAATAAACACAAAATGTTTGCATTTGTTGCAGATCAGTGTTTTATTATCAGTCCTCCTTTGTTTATTAAAGTATTTTTATCTGTGATGGACAGTGAGGGTGAAGTGATACATACATAGAAGTAATAAAGAACTTCTGATAAACAACATAAAAAAAAAAAACACACACACAGACCAGACACAGGAAGAGCATTTGGAAAATATGTGTGTTCAGATTTTTTTTTTTTTTTTATTATTATTCATTGCGCCGTGGCGTCAATCAACTGGCAGACAACAATACACAAGGGACCCATGAGAATCCAATGACTACAACCAAACACACATCACGAAAACATAACAGAATGAAGCACAAGAATACAGACAAATATTTTCATTATGACCTACTTAAATCCACCAAAACGAGGGTGGCATACCAGAAGTTCCTCCAAAACCTGGTGGTTCAGTAGGTGTCGACAAACCACATCAAGTGGCAGGCCCCAGGGCAGCAAGTGTCAGACAGTGGGGCAGGCTAGACAATAATGTTCTATAGTGTTAGCACGAGGTGCTCGACACAAGCGACACTCAGTGAAGGGAGGCTCACCCTGCATCCTAGCAACCTGCCACGGTGGTCGGTAACCAAGCCTCAAACGAGCAGAAACTACATTGTGCCTCCGAACCATGAGGCACCGACGATGGTAGGAATATTTGTGATGGCAGATAGACTCGTAATGGGTGATGCAGATGCTGAAGAGCTTCTCTGCATCCCTGCATCGCCGTACAGGGAAGAGAGCAGCGGAGCGGACTCTAGAGAGGTAACATGTCAGGGAGAGAGGACGTCCAACACCACTAGGAGGCAGATGGCAGGCTTCCTTTGCGAGTCTGTCAATTGTACCGTTGTGACGTAAACCTACATGGGATGGCACTCATAAAAATTTGACAGTCAAGTCATGATGACGCAATAAGAAAAAAAAACTACAACATCTGCTGAACAAGAACAGAGTGTGTGGGCTGAACACTAGATAGGGAATGAAGGGCAGGTTTGGAGTCACAAAAAATGGCAGCATTCACTCCACGTTGACAAACAAGACTAACAGCATCCAGAATGGCATACAGTTCACACAATGTTGAGCTAGAGTGGTTACAGAGACGACGGCCAACCCAGCCCCCTGGAGGTGACTCCATGTCAGTTGAAAAAACGGCACAAACTGCTGTACCATCCAGCTACAATGAGCCATCAGTGTAGGGGCAGTATGGATCTGTGATGGAGGACGTCACTGTTTCTATGTGTTCCAGAGCCAACTGCTGCTGTAGAGAAGGCACTTCCGACTTGGAAGTAAGTGTGAAGCTCATATCAGGTGTTGGTAGCATCCACGGAGGGGGCCCTGTGGGAACGTCTGCTACCATTATATATGTATTAAGACTATGGATCATAGAGGAAACAGACCTTATAAGAGTATGTCCAGCAGGCAATATGGGAGGGACAGGGGAGTTTGGTCTAAGAGAAGTCCTGACTAACTGAGAGTAATGGGGTGAAAGATGTGGGAAATGAAGGAACTGGACAATGAAGCAAGTAACATTAGAATAAATTCTCTCGACTAATGAGGGAAGATAAAACTCACGCTGCATGTTCACTATCCTGGTCGACATTGGACAGCCGAGAATTATTCTCATTGCTCTATTTTGAAATTTTTCTAAAGTTTCCAGAGTAGCCCTAGGAAGTTGAATCAAAGCAGGGGAGAGGTAATCAACAACTGAACGGATAAAAGGAATATAGATGGTCCTGGCTACTGGGATGGAGATACCCGAGGAGTTGTTAGTGAGTGTGACAGCCACTGGGGAATGGCCAGTTTCCCCTCCTCGAACAAGGGAACAACTGGAAAATCCCCAGGTTCCGAAGGTTCGGAGAAGTTATTTGACCCCTCATTGATCTATCCCGAATCACCAAATCTACCCTATATATATGGAGGTTCAGTCCTTGAAAAGTCCACCCCATTATGCATCCAGACTTTGTTCAGTCAAGACCTCGTCCTCTCTGTGCACAGCAACAACAGACACCAGTATTGTTCGTGGAGTTACCTTGTGGTACCGAGGCCTCTTACCGGCAGTACTCTGTTGTTTCTCTGCCTTGTGTAAAGTAATATAGTAAAGTAAATTTGCAGCGTTTTGCTGCACTGCTGTGTACACCTTCAGTGATTTGTTTTTGCTGGAGGACAACCAGTAGTTTGTGGTAGCTAGTAGTTAGTTGTTCCCCACACCAGACCCGCAGCACTCACTGCCTCAGGGGAAACCCTGTGGTAGGGGGGCCCAGTAGTCTGGTGCGTCATTTGGGCACCTCTTTTTCTTAAACTACTTTTTCTTCTATATTTTCCGTGCGACCTCCTGGGCCTACGGTTGTCTCTTGGCTGAGCAACGGTATTCGCTTGGGAGGTGGGTTCCTACTACACCACCCCTCGCATTAGGCAGGTTCGGTGGTGGGGAAGTTCCTTCCGCACAAACTCCGATCCCCTAGCTGGTACTGGAGAACGCCGCCAAGCTACCACTAGGGGGGGGGCGAGTAAAGGTAACTTTTATTCCCTAAATTATTGTCCATTTTTTGGGGTTGATACAATAGTTCAGGGAGGTAGGTGAGTGTGCGAGGAGAGGGGTCGGACGTAGTCCGATGCCCCGGATGGATGAAACCCCGACTAGCCTCCCTCCTCCTCAAGGAGGGAGGTTAACGACCAAGGACCAAACTAGGACAATGGCTGACAATAATGGAACCTCTACGGCAGACAGACAACGACAAACTGATGTTAAAATTCCTCCTATGAATGCTCGCTATGTAAATATTAGATGTGTAGATGAGGGTCAGTCTCTCAAAAACTTTAACCCCTTTATCGTCAAAAAGGTCCTTGATGGTCAAGTGGGTGGCAGTCTTGCTGCTGCTAACAAGTTGCGTGATGGTAGTATCCTGGTGAAAGTACTGAAGGCATCCCAGGTTAAGGATCTCCTTAAACTGACGCAAATTCATAACTTTAAGGTGAAAGCCACCATTCCAGTGGGGCCGAATACCTGTAAGGGCGTCATTTTCCATAGGGATTTGGCCGCTCTGGATGAGGCAGACATTTTGGAAGGAATGAAGGACCAAGGCGTTGTTGATGTTCAAAGTATGACCAGGATGAGAGAGAACAAGAGAGAGAAATTTGGCTTGTGTTTCCTGACTTTTGCTTCAGCACAGATTCCGGAAACTGTAAAGATTGGATACGAAATAGTTCACGTTAGACCATACATTCAGAAACCGATGCGTTGTTTCCGTTGCCAGAAATTCGGACACACACCATTGAGGTGTTTCAATAAAGATTCATTCACTTGTGGTAAATGTGCAGGTAGACACGAGACTGAGTTGTGTTCAGAGACAGTCTTCAGGTGTGCTAATTGTGGCGGCCCCCACCAGGCAAGTGCAGGTGACTGCAGGAGCCTTAAAGTGGAGACTGAAGCAATGGCATACATGAGGGCTCATGATGTTAGTTATGGTGAGGCAAAGAGGAAGGTGGAGGTTTTTTTTTTTTTTTTTTTTTTTTTTTTTAATTCATTGCGCCGTAGCGTCAGTCAATAGGCAGACAACAGTACACAAGGGTAAGCGGGACTCACGAGAACCCAATGACCACATACACACACAAGCACACACACATGCGCACACACACTCACATCACGAAAACATAACAGAATGAAGCACAAGCATACAGACAAATATTTATATCATGACCTACTTAAATCCACCAAAATGAGGGTGGCGCACCAGAAGTTCCTCCAGAACCTGATGGTTCAGCAGGTGTCGACAAACCACATCAAGTGGCAGGCCCTGGGGCAGCAAGTGTCGAACAGTGGGGCAGGCTAGGCAATAGTGCTCTATAGTGTTAGCACGAGGCGCTCGACACAAGTGACACTCAGTGAAGGGAGGCTCACCCTGCATCCCAGCAACCTGCCACGGTGGCCGGTAGCCAAGCCTCAAACGAGCAGAGACTACATTGTGCCTCCGAACCATGAGGCCTCGACGACGGTAGGAATATTTGTGATGGCAGACAGACTCGTAATGGGTGATGGAGATGCTGAAGGGCCTCTCTGCATCCCTGCGTCGCCGTACAGGGAGGAGAGCGGCGGAGCGGACTTTAGAGAGGTAACATGTCAGGGAGAGAGGACGTCCAGCACCACGAGGAGGCAGATGGCAGGCTTCCTTTGCGAGTCTGTCAACTGTACCATTGTGACGTAAACCTACATGGGAGGGCACCCATAAAAATTTGACAGTCAAGTTACGGTGACGCAATAAGGCCAAAAACGATAAAATCTGCTGAATAACAGTAGAGTGTGTGGGCTGAACACTAGAGAGGGAATGAAGGGCAGGTTTGGAGTCACAAAAAATGGCAGCATTCACTCCACGTTGACAAACAACACTAACAGCATCCAGAATGGCATACAGTTCACACAATGTTGAGCTAGAGTGGTTACAGAGACGACGGCCAACCCAGCCCCCTGGAGGTGACTCCAGGTCAGGCGAGAAAACAGCACAACCTGCTGCACCATCCACCTGCAATGAGAGGCAGTATGGATCTGTGATGGAGGAAGTCACTGTTTCTATGTGTTCCAGAGCCAACTGCTGCTGTAGAGAAGGCAGCTCCGACTTGGAAGTAGGTGTAAAGCTCACATCAGGTGTTGGTAGCATCCATGGAGGGGGCCCTGGGGGGACGTCTGCAACCATTATATCTATATTAAGACCACGGAGCACAGAGGAAACAGACCTTATAAGAGTACGTCCAGCAGGCAGTATGGGAGGGACCGGGTAGTTTGGTCTAAGAGAAGTCCTGACTAACTGAGAGTAATGGGGTGAAAGATGTGGGAAATGGAGGCACTTGACAGTGAAGCAAGTAACATTAGAATAAATTCTCTCCACTAATGGGGGAAGACGCAACTCACGCTGCATGTTCACTATCCTGGTCGACATTGGACAGCCGAGAATAATTCTCATTGCTCTATTTTGAAATTTTTCTAAAGTTTCCAGAGTAGCCCTAGGAAGTTGAATCAGAGCAGGGGAAAGGTAATCAACAACTGAACGGATAAAAGCAATATAGATGGTCCTGGCTACTGGGATGGAGATGCCCGAGGAGTTGTTAGATAGCCATTGAAGTGGTGTAAGTCAGCGCTGGAGACGACCCAATAAGTCCTGGACAATGGGATGGTCTTGAGGTCTGGCAGGGACAATCGGCCAAATATTGACTGGCGCACCCAGGTAGCAGTACTGGGAACACATGGGAATGACAGTCCCTCCAATGGTGAACACTGGCTGAGCTTGAGGAAGGCGGCAGGTGAATATTCTGCTCTTATCTGGGGAGACAATAATGCCACAGTGAGAGGAGGCCACAGAGAAGGAGTCAAGAAACCGCTGGAGATCCCTTGGTGAGGTAGAATGAACACAGATATCATCAGCATAGCACGTAATTGTAGTTCCAGGAATATCAGGGAGAGAAGTGAGCAACCGATGCATCAGAATATTAAATAACAATGGGCTGAGAACACCACCTTGAGGCGTACCAAGATGAAAACTGCGCAAAGGACTGAGTGCACCACTGAAAAACACACGGGAGGTCCTGTTACTCAGGTAGCCCCGAATCCACCGTAGTAGATTACCCTTTATCCCAAAGTCAACCAGTTGATCCAAAATGACGTCTCTATTAGCAACATCGAAGGCACTTCGAAGGTCAATGAAGGCCACCACACTGTCCCTGGAAAGGCGAGAGTACAGGTCGACTAGGCAGTGATGTGTGCTCCGCTGGGGAAGGAAACCAAACAGCCATGGAGAGAGGTGATCCTGCAGTCTGTACATGAGACGATTGAGTAAGATTCTCTCCATAACCTTACAGAAACAGGAAGTCAGGGAAATAGGCCTGAACTTCGCAGTGCCGGGCTTAGGGATGGGTATTATTGTGCTGCTGGTCCAGGCTCGTGGTACACAACCGTCACGAAGACAAAGATTGTACAGTCGAAGTAGAGGGTTCCCAGGAACTTGTTGAAGTAGGCGCAGCACAGCATAAGTAATACCATCATCACCAGGGGAAGAAGCTCTACCCCGAATGAGAGCACGGCGCAACTCCTCCTCAGCTATCTCCTCTGCATCATCGTCATCATCTTGTAACAGAGCAGACATTAGACGTAGCCGATGGACAGCAGCACGGGAAGCGAGTGCATCTTGTATGTGGATGGGTAGACTGGCTGGGGTAGATTGTTCTGACCAGGCATCGACAAGTTGTTTGGCATAATCGGCAGGAGTGTGATGACGAGCAGTGGCCGGTGTCTTTTTAACAACCCGACGGATGAGGTGCCACATAGAAGCCACACTTGTTTGCTGGTTGATGCTGTCCGTGAACCGCTGCCAAGACTCAGTGTGAGCACAATCCTGCAGGGCAACTAAAGCGTCCCTAGACATCTGGTAACGATGGAGTAGGTCAGGGGTTGGGTTGTCTTGAAACAATAGGCCATCACGTTCAGCCTCCTCCTTTGCCTCCTGTATACGTGCATCCAGCGTCCAGGAGTGGGCAGTATGGCGATGCTGGAGGTGTGGCCGGGAGACGTATAGCCTATAAAAGTCATGAGTAGCAGATACAAGATCAGAGTACAACTGTTCAGCTGATGATATGTCAAATGTAGGGAATACATGGGCCATAAATAAGATGTAAGTCGGGCAATATTTAGGGGGCACAGCAATACGCAAACGAGTGGCTGAAGCACCTGACCCAGCAGTTAGAGAATAATGAAACCGAAGAGCAATGTGATCAGAGAATAAGTCTGGCACGGAGAAGCACTGGACCTGAGATGCTATCAGGCCAGACGAGAGGATGTAATCCAGAGTACCTCCCCGGCAATGAGTGGCACCACCAGTGTCCCAGTGTGTCAGATGATGCTTGCGGATGTATGAAAGGAGACGAACACCATTACGATTAATAGAGCCAGTACCATCACCCAAATCAGAATGCCGAGCATTAAAATCTCCCATATACACCATACCACGCACTGTTGGAGAAGGAAGAGCCTCAAGAGTGAGTCTAGCTGGGGCAGAATAAACATTACATAGTTGGAGTACTCCATTCCCAGGTAGAACCTCAAATAGCTGAAAGGTCATGTCAGGATCAGTGGAGGTACGGAGAAGGCGATGTGGCAAGGAGCTATGTATGTAAGTCAGGAGACCATTCCTTACCAGATGAACATATGGCACATAACCTGAGAGGGGAGGAGCTTGCCCAAGAGCGAGCGGCCGTCCTGGAAATGCTTCCTGGAGAAAAATAACACTGGGATGATGACGAAAAACATAGGCCTTGAGTTGAGTGAGCTTAGCATAACTGGTGATACCACATACATTCCAGGAGATGACATCCAGCCGGCAATCACTAGCGAACTCTGTATTTGGAGGTAGAAGTCCGGTGAGTGGGGGCAGATGAGCGACCTGGAGAAGAAGATGGACCAGGAGAAGGGACTGACTCGAAAAGCTTTTCAAGGCGAGATGCAACAGTATCCATCTTTTCGGTAAGGGTAGTGACAGTTGAGATGATGGCCTGCTGAGCCTCGACCAAGGTGGAGAGTTTGGAGTCATTGGCAGCCTGAGCGGCAACCAGCCCATCAATCCTGGCTTCAAGGGCAGAAAAGCGGTTTTCAAGAGCCGTACATCGTGCCATGAGGGTAGCAACAGACTTGCGGAGGGCCAGGTCTGGAGGTGAGGCAGGGTTGGTAGGAGGAGCAGACTGGGGAGGTGGTGGTGGTGGTTGTGGTGGTGGTGGAGGCGGAGCAATAGTAGAGACACGAGCCTGGACCTTACGTCGAGTACATCCATGCCACACGTTAACCCCTGGCTGAAGGCATCGTGGACACTTCCATCGAGACGTATCTTCAGGAGGTGAAGGCTCAGAGGTGGAGGCAGCAGGACGTGATGGTTCACCCCTGACAGGACACGTCTTGGAATCATGGTCGGCTGCACACCATGCACACTTCGGCCTGGCAGAACAGTACCGGGAGATATGCCCAACTCCCCAGCACCTGTAGCACCAAGGCTGGTCATTATGAAGTTTCCTCACCTCACACGGTGGAAGACAAGGGAGGAAATCAAAGGAAATCTCATTTGGAGGTGGATCGGGTTGACTCCAGACAACAACAATACGGCTAATGGGTGAACCATCTTGGAAAAAACGACGGGCAAAGTACACACCAGGGTATCCTTTGGCAAGTTTCGGGTCAACATCAATAGGAAAACGGGTGAGGATGTAGCTGGGGAACTTACGAGGCCTCTCAGGTGAGTCTTCAAGAATGAGAGGCAGAGATAAAAATTCACCAGCCTTCACTCTATCAATGATGTCCTGACGCTTCCTAGAGATGTAGACAAACCGGGAGGTGACAGCAGCCATCTTGACTTCAGCCAGTTCACGCTGCAACTGGAAGGCCCTGTTGACATCAGACAACCAACGCAGCTTTGTGTCTGTAGATGGGTTTCCAGAGAAGGAGAGTTTGACATAGGCATCTCTCGGGGCAAAAGCAGGAAGGTTGGACGAGGGCAAGGAGTTGGTATACAAAGAAGAAACACCAGGGTGAGGCAGAGAAGGTACGTCGTGCACAGCTGAAGCACCCTTGGCAGTCTTGGCAGCTGGAGGTAAACAGTCCACACCATCGGAATCCTGCGAGGAGTCGGACGAGGCATCAACAGGTCGCTTGGTAGAGGTTGAGGAGGTGGACGGCTGCAACCTGAGCTGCGGAGTGACCGAGGAGAGGGGGGGAGGGTTGCGAGAAGGCAGTTCAGGCCAGTGATCCTCAATTGGAGACTCGTCTTCCTCCGACATTGCCAAGTCGGCCTCCAAGCAGGAATCCGCACTCTCCATCAGGCCAGGCAAGGCCTAGATGGAAAGGAAACAACAACACAAACAACTAAACACTCAATCAGCCAGGGACACACACACAGACAATCACAACAAAACTATACACAGAACCACAACAGACAAACAACACCAGCAACACCACAGAAACAGCAACACACAAACAAGAACTCACAAACAACACAAAAAACACAAACAAGAACTCCAAAACAACACAAAACAACAACACAAACGAGAATGGAAGCAGAGCGCCACGAGTACGTCCACACTCCACCTGTTCTGGAGCGAGACTGTGGAGGGGGTTAACCAAACTCCCACAGTTTCCTATGCTGCAGCTATGACTGGCAACACTGCTCCTGTAACTACAACAAATGTTAACGTGGCTATCCAAGCTAAAGATAACGAAATTAAAGACTTGAAGGATACTGTAAGTAAATTAACGTTGCTAGTAGAAAGTTTGACAAAGAAATTAGAAGTTGTTGAATCAACCCAGCAAAAGAAGCACCACAAAGCTGATGATACCGTATCAGCTTCTAAATCTCATGTTCTCGCTCAGGTGACTCCCATGAAGCCTACATCCGGGAGTCGTCCGGTTCGTCGCGAGACGAGCCGTTCGAGGACTGGCTCTGTACCTCATGGAGAGGAACAGGCGATGGAGACTACCGTCGCGAAACCTGCCCGCGGGAGGTCCCCGGGAAGTGCAGAGGAGGAAGAGGGTCTTCCCTCCCAGCACAAAAAGGTTCGGCCAGACGAACAAGGCTCCAAGAAACCCCCTAAACAGCGATAATCTTCGCGCTAACCATACTCCAATGGAACTGTCGAAGTCTTAGAGCTAGATTAAATGAACTTAAACTTTTGGCTTGTTCTTACGCTGCCGATATTATTGCCCTTCAGGAAACTCATCTGAACGACCAAGTCGAAGACGAGGTTGTTCAGCTTCGGAACTACAAGTTAATTAGGAGGGACCGTGGGGGGAGGGGTGGAGGTGGAGTGGCAATCTACATCCGCCATAACCTCCCTTTCACTGATGTGCCCTGTAATTTTCCTCTGGAAAGTGTCGCTTGCAGAGTAAAATTCGGTGGCACCTACCTGACTATCTGTTCTGTCTACTGTCCTCCTGATACAGTAACTTATGATGATGTTTTTGATCTACAGGACAGTCTGCCCTGTAGAAAATTAATTGTAGGTGATTTTAATGCTCATCATACGTTATGGGGTTCCCTGCAGGATGACAGAAAGGGGGAACAGATGGCTAGGCTAATCAGTGATTCCAATTTGGTTCTTCTGAACGACGGTAGTCCGACGAGAGTTGATGATAATACTGGTAATTTTAGCGTTCTTGACCTATCTCTGGTCTCCCCATCCATTGCAGCCTCTTGCCAGTGGCTACCCATTGATGACTCATTGGGAAGTGACCATTTTCCTATTGTAATTAAATTTAAAAGCGACACTATTAAAGAGCCTTCAGCACCTAAATTTAACGTAAAAAAAGCAGACTGGGTGTCCTTCACAAAGGGTGTCAATATTGAAATTGTTGGAGAAACCATTGATGATAAAGTAAATAATATTCAAGATAATATCCTCAAAGCCGCAATGGCAACAATTCCTAAGACTTCGGTAGATAGCGCAAAGCATAGAGTTCCATGGTGGACGCCAGATTGCCGCAGGGTACTGTGTGAGAGGAATAGAGCCTACAGGCTTTTCAAAAATCGCATTAGTGATGAGAACTTTCGCAAGTATAAACTTGCGAGAGCTAGGGCTCGTCGAACCATCAGACAAGCCAAACGAGACTCCTGGCGATGCTTTGTCTCTAGTATCAACAGTGAAACATCAATTTCCCAAGTCTGGTCCACTGTAAGAAAATTGAATAAGAAAAAAATCTCTAATAAAATTACAAACATCACTTTTAATAACATCAATTATGACGAACCTAGAGACATTGCTAACGCCCTCGCAAGGCAGTTCTCTTTTGCTAGCAGCTCTGAAAATTACCATCCAGCTTTCCTGCCCATCAAGGAAGCATCAGAGCTGCTGCATATTGACTTTGCCACAGGAGATGAATTAGATTACAACAGTGATCTAACAATGCAAGAGCTTGTCCAAGCCCTAGGAGCCTGTAGTGGGACATCCCCAGGACCCGATGAGATTCGGTATGAGATGATAAAGCATCTTGATCATGATTCCATGGTCAAGATGTTGCAAGTGTTTAACGAGATTTGGAGGGGTCACACCTTTCCAAACTCGTGGCACTTTGCACATGTCATTCCCATACCGAAAGGAGGGGGGGACCCCAGATCGACTTCATCGTATCGCCCTATTGCGCTCACAAGTTGCTTATGCAAGGTCATGGAACGAATTGTTAATCGTAGGCTATTGCATTTTTTAAATTCCAGGAATTTGCTGGTTGACGAGCAGTGTGGCTTCCGTAAAGGTCGCCAGACGCTCGATCAGCTAGTAAACCTGGAAGTTCAAATTCAAGAGGCATTTGACAAAAAACAATTTTTGATTGCAGTATTTTTAGACATTGAAAAAGCCTACGACATGACTTGGCGACATGGCCTCCTCAGGAAACTATATGCGATGGGATTACGCGGTAACCTGCCCTTTTTTGTTAAGAATTTCATTTCTGACAGAACTTTCTCTGTCAAGCTTTTTTCGGACACAGTCACTTTCTCGGACATATTTGTCCAGGCAAATGGGGTGCCCCAGGGGAGTGTTCTGTCTCCGACCTTATTTCTATGTATGATCAATGACATTCTACCAGCTCCTCCTCGAAATCTTAAATACTCACTGTACGCCGACGACTGTGCGATATGGCACTCCAGCTGTAATGCAGAGTTTTCGGCAACTCGGATCCAATTGGCACTGGATTTGATTCACAATTGGGGCCTCCAGTGGGGTTTTAAGTTTTCAGTAAGAAAGAGTGTAGGGGTTATTTTCACTCATAGGAAGAAGCCAGACGTCAGGCTGACTATGGGTGTCAACCCCCTACCTATTCAAAATTCGACTAAATTTCTTGGACTGCATTTTGACAGTCGACTGACATGGCGAGTCCATGTCAGTCAGTTAAAAATTAAATGTTTAAAAGCACTCAATTTGCTGAAGTGCATTTCTGGTACTCAATGGGGAGCAGATAGGAAGTCATTGCTAATGCTGTATAAATCCCTGATTAGATCTAGAGTAGATTATGGGTCAATAGTGTATGGTTCGGCATCTGAGTCTGTGTTGAAAGGTTTGGATGTTGTGCAGAATGCGTGTTTGCGTGTGTGTCTTGGAGCCCTACGTTGCACTCGAATCGAGCGTCTAGAGGTGGAGTCACAAGTGCCTCCCCTCCGATTGAGACGAGATCAACTACTATTAGTATACTGTGCTAAGAAATCCAGGGTGCCGAGTCATCTTCCCGGGAATGCCTTGCTACGGCAACAGCACCCGGGGGGCCATGGCGCTAGGCCCCTGGCAGAGGGACCGAGTCGTCCGTCCGGGAACCCCTGCGCCCCAGGGGGCACTGGCGTGAGGCCAATGGGGACCAGGCCCCAAGTTCAGGTACCCGGGGAGCCGAGTCATCCTCCCGGTAATGCCTTGGTGAGGCATTTGCAGCCGGGGGGCCATGGCGATAGGACCCCGGAAGGGCCGAGTTATCCGCCTGGGCGTCGCACGGCCCCGGAGGGCACTGGCGTGAGGTCCCTCAGAGCAAGACTCCACGACCTCGTAGAGTGTGTCGGTATAGAATTATCAACAATCGATTCCCTGGTTTTAGTAAATATTGCACCCTGGGTAACACCCCCCTTCACTATTGTGGATTCCTGGCTGCCAGGGGTTAAATCCCGGGTGCCGGAGGTGGAGGTACACCAGAGGTTTCGTGAGATAATTGTTCAACATCTTTCATATTTCCATCTGTATACCGACGGTTCCAAGACGGATGAATGTGTGGGTGCAGGTGTATGGTCGACTGAATGTCAGTTAAGATTCAGACTGCCGATTCATACATCTATTTTTATTGCAGAACTTTTTGCTATTAATAAAGCTTTGGATTTTGCCCTGTCGACGACCCACGATAGGATAGTTATTTTTACAGATTCATTAAGTTCACTTCAAGCTATTAAATCCTTAAATACAACTAACAACGAAATACAGGGTAATATCATTAGTAAGCTGTTTTGTGCCAATAAATCAATCAAGCTAATATGGGTACCTTCACATTATGGTATCTATGGCAATGAACAGGCTGATATACTAGCCGGGTCAACTGTTGATCTGGACATTAGCATAGTCCGTACGGATCTCAGGTGTTTTGTTTCCCTCATTAAGTCTCGAATTCATCTCCTGTGGCAAAGGCAGTGGACCAGATTAGACATCAGAAATAAAGTAAGAACTGTTATTGAACCCTGGGCTACGTCATCATGGCGTAGTCGCAGGGACGAGGTGGTGTTGGCCCGTCTAAGGGTTAACGCCACATGGCTAACACATCTCGAACCCTACATTAATAGAAATTTTCCTCCTCAATGCACATCATGCAACACAATTTTATCTATTAATCACTTATTAATTTTTTGTATTGATTATGAAAATCAAAGAAGTAAAATCAAACAATATTTTCAACTTAAAAAAATAGCTCTAACCATCGAAAATATTCTATCAGACGATAAGAATATTATAAACAAACTGCTGAGTTTTCTGAGGGAGACAAAACTTTATGACCTTATATAGATTGATATAATAAAATGGATCCAATGGCTTAATGACCTTTGGCTATATGCTTCTGGTTGATAGCCAAGAAATCCAACAAGTAGTAGTAGTAGTTGAAAAGTCACAGACATGCGTCCAGACTTTGTTGTGTCCAGACCTCGTCCTCGTTTAGCACAGCAACAACAGACACCAGTATTGTTCGTGGAGTTACCTTGGTGTACCGAGGCCTCTTACCGGCAGTACTCTGTTGTTTCTTTGCCTTGGTAAAGTAATATTGTAAAGTAAATTTGCAGCGTTTTGCTGCACTGCTGTGTACACCTTCAGTGATTTGTTTTTTGCTGGAGGACAACCAGTAGTATATGGTAGCTAGTAGTTAGTTGTTCCCCACACCAGACCCGCAGCACTCACTGCCTCAGGGGAAACCCTGTGGTAGGGGGGCCCAGTAGTCTGGTGCGTCATTTGGGCACCTCTTTTTCTTAAACTACTTTTTCTTCTATATTTTCCGTGCGACCTCCTGGGCCTACGGTTGTCTCTTGGCTGAGCAACGGTATTCGCTTGGGAGGTGGGTTCCTACTACACCACCCCTCGCATTAGGCAGGTTCGGTGGTGGGGAAGTTCCTTCCGCACAAACTCCGATCCCCTAGCTGGTACTGGAGAACGCCGCCAGGCTACCACTAGGGGGGGGCGAGTAAAGGTAACTTTTATTCCCTAAATTATTGTCCATTTTTGGGGTTGATACAATAGTTCAGGGAGGTAGGTGAGTGTGCGAGGAGAGGGGTCGGACGTAGTCCGATGCCCCGGATGGATGAACCCCCGACTAGCCTCCCTCCTCCTCAAGGAGGGAGGGTAACGACCAAGGACCAAACTAGGACAACGGCAGACAATAATGGAACCCCTACGGCAGACAGACAAAGACAATCTGATGTTAAAATTCCTCCTATGAATGCTCGCTATGTAAATATTAGATGTGTTGATGAGGGTCAGTCTCTCAAGAATTTTAACCCCTTTATCGTCAAAAAGGTCCTTGATGGTCAAGTGGGTGGCAGTCTTGCTGCTGCTAACAAGTTGCGTGATGGTAGTATCCTGGTAAAAGTACTGAAGGCATCCCAGGTTAAGGATCTCCTTAAACTGACGCAAATTCATAACTTTAAGGTGAAAGCCACCATTCCAGTGGGGCCGAATACCTGTAAGGGCGTCATTTTCCATAGGGATTTGGCCGCTCTGGATGAGGTTGAAATTTTGGAAGGAATGAAGGACCAAGGCGTTGTTGATGTACAAAGTATGACCAGGATGAGAGAGAACAAGAGAGAGAAATTTGGCTTGTGTTTCCTGACTTTTGCTTCAGCCCAGATTCCGGAAACTGTAAAGATTGGATATGAAATTGTTCACGTTAGACCATACATTCAGAAACCGATGCGTTGTTTCCGTTGCCAGAAATTCGGACACACACCATTGAGGTGCTTTAATAAAGATTCATTCACTTGTGGTAAATGTGCAGGTAGACACGAGACTGAGTTGTGTTCAGAGACAGTCTTCAGGTGTGCTAATTGTGGCGGCCCCCACCAGGCAAGTGCAGGTGACTGCAGGAGCCTTAAAGTGGAGACTGAAGCAATGGCATACATGAGGGCTCATGATGTTAGTTATGGTGAGGCAAAGAGGAAGGTGGAGGGGGTTAACCAAACTCCCACAGTTTCCTATGCTGCAGCTATAACTGGCACCACTGCTCCTGTAACTACAGCAAATGTTAACGTGGCTATCCAAGCTAAAGATAATGAAATTAAAGACTTGAAGGATACTGTAAACAAATTAACGCTGCTAGTAGAAAGTTTGACAAAGAAATTAGAAGTTGTTGAATCAACCCAGCAAAAGAAGCACCACAAGGCTGATGACACCGTATCAGCTTCAAAATCTCATGTTCTCGCTCAGGTGACTCCCATGAAGCCTACATCCGGGAGTCGTCCGGTTCGTCGCGAGACGAGCCGTTCGAGGACTGGCTCTGTACCTCATGGAGAGGAACAGGCGATGGAGACTACCGTCGCGAAACCTGCCCGCGGGAGGTCCCCGGGAAGTGCAGAGGAGGAAGAGGGTCTTCCCTCCCAGCACAAAAAGGTTCGGCCAGACGAACAAGGCTCCAAGAAACCCCCTAAACAGCGATAATCTTCGCGCTAATCATACTCCAATGGAACTGTCGAAGTCTTAGAGCTAGATTAAATGAACTTAAACTTTTGGCTTGTTCTTACGCTGCCGATATTATTGCCCTTCAGGAAACTCATCTGAACGACCAAGTCGAAGACGAGGTTGTTCAGCTTCGGAACTACAAGTTAATTAGGAGGGACCGTGGGGGGAGGGGTGGAGGTGGAGTGGCAATCTACATCCGCCATAACCTCCCTTTCACTGATGTGCCCTGTAATTTTCCTCTGGAAAGTGTCGCTTGCAGAGTAAAATTCGGTGGCACCTACCTGACTATCTGTTCTGTCTACTGTCCTCCTGATACAGTAACTTATGATGATGTTTTTGATCTACAGGACAGTCTGCCCTGTAGAAAATTAATTGTAGGTGATTTTAATGCTCATCATACGTTATGGGGTTCCCTGCAGGATGACGGAAAGGGGGAACAGATGGCTAGGCTAATCAGTGATTCCAATTTGGTTCTTCTGAACGACGGTAGTCCGACGAGAGTTGATGATAATACTGGTAATTTTAGCGTTCTTGACCTATCTCTGGTCTCCCCATCAATTGCAGCCTCTTGCCAGTGGCTACCCATTGATGACTCATTGGGAAGTGACCATTTTCCTATTGTGATTAAATTTAAAAGCGACACTATTAAAGAGCCTTCAGCACCTAAATTTAACGTAAAAAAAAAGAATGGGTGTCCTTCACAAAGGGTGTCAATATTGAAATTGTTGGAGAAACCATTGATGATAAAGTAAATAATATTCAAGATAATATCCTCAAAGCCGCAATGGCAACAATTCCTAAGACTTCAGTAGATAGCGCAAAGCATAGAGTTCCATGGTGGACGCCAGATTGCCGCAGGGTACTGTGTGAGAGAAATAGAGCCTACAAGCTTTTCAAAAATCGCATTAGTGATGAGAACTTTCGCAAGTATAAACTTGCGAGAGCTAGGGCTCGTCGAACCATCAGACAAGCCAAACGAGACTCCTGGCGATGCTTTGTCTCTAGTATCAACAGTGAAACATCAATTTCCCAAGTCTGGTCCACTGTAAGAAAATTAAATAAGAAAAAAATCTCTAATAAAATTACCAACATCACTTTTAATAACATCAATTATGACGAACCTAGAGACATTGCTAACGCCCTCGCCAGGCAGTTCTCTTTTGCTAGCAGCTCTGAAAATTACCATCCAGCTTTCCTGCCCATCAAGGAAGCATCAGAGCTGCAGCATATTAACTTTGCCACAGGAGATGAATTAGATTACAACAGTGATCTAACAATGCAAGAGCTTGTCCAAGCCCTAGGAGCCTGTAGTGGGACATCCCCAGGACCCGATGAGATTCGGTATGAGATGATAAAGCATCTTGATCATGATTCCATGATCAAGATGTTGCAAGTGTTTAACGAGATTTGGAGGGGTCACACCTTTCCAAACTCGTGGCACTTTGCACATGTCATTCCCATACCGAAAGGAGGGGGGGACCCCAGATCGACTTCATCGTATCGCCCTATTGCGCTCACAAGTTGCTTATGCAAGGTTATGGAACGAATTGTTAATCGTAGGCTATTGCATTTTTTAAATTCCAGGAATTTGCTGGTTGACGAGCAGTGTGGCTTCCGTAAAGGTCGCCAGACGCTCGATCAGCTAGTGAACCTGGAAGTTCAAATTCAAGAGGCATTTGCCAAAAAACAATTTTTGATTGCAGTATTTTTAGACATTGAAAAAGCCTACGACATGACTTGGCGACATGGCCTCCTCAGGAAACTATATGCGATGGGATTACGCGGTAACCTGCCCTTTTTTGTTAAGAATTTCATTTCTGACAGAACTTTCTCTGTCAAGCTTTTTTCGGACACAGTAACTTTCTCGGACATATTTGTCCAGGCAAATGGGGTGCCCCAGGGGAGTGTTCTGTCTCCGACCTTATTTCTATGTATGATCAATGACATTCTACCAGCTCCTCCTCGAAATCTCAAATACTCACTGTACGCCGACGACTGTGCGATATGGCACTCCAGCTGTAATGCAGAGTTTTCGGCAACTCGGATCCAATTGGCACTGGATTTGATTCACAATTGGGGCCTCCAGTGGGGTTTTAAGTTTTCAGTAAGAAAGAGTGTAGAGGTTATTTTCACTCATAGGAAGAAGCCAGACGTCAGGCTGACTATGGGTGTCAACCCCCTACCTATTCAAAATTCGACTAAATTTCTTGGACTGCATTTTGACAGTCGACTGACATGGCGAGTCCATGTCAGTCAGTTAAAAATTAAATGTTTAAAAACACTCAATTTGCTGAAGTGCATTTCTGGTACTCAATGGGGAGCAGATAGGAAGTCATTGCTAATGCTATATAAATCCCTGATTAGATCTAGAGTAGATTATGGGTCAATAGTGTATGGTTCGGCATCTGAGTCTGTGTTGAAAGGTTTGGATGTTGTGCAGAATGCGTGTTTGCGTGTGTGTCTTGGAGCCCTACGTTGCACTCGAATCGAGCGTCTAGAGGTGGAGTCACAAGTGCCTCCCCTCCGATTGAGACGAGATCAACTACTATTAGTATATTGTGCTAAAAAATCCAGGGTGCCGAGTCATCTTCCCGGGAATGCCTTGCTACGGCAACAGCACCCGGGGGGCCATGGCGCTAGGCCCCTGGCAGAGGGACCGAGTCGTCCGTCCGGGAACCCCTGCGCCCCAGGGGGCACTGGCGTGAGGCCAATGGGGACCAGGCCCCAAGTTCAGGTACCCGGGGAGCCGAGTCATCCTCCCGGTAATGCCTTGGTGAGGCATTTGCAGCCGTGGGGCCATGGCGATAGGCCCCCGGAAGGGCCGAGTTATCCGCCTGGGCGTCGCACGGCCCCGGAGGGCACTGGCGTGAGGTCCCTCAGAGCAAGACTCCACGACCTCGTAGAGTGTGTCGGTATAGAATTATCAACAATCGATTCCCTGGTTTTAGTAAATATTGCACCCTGGGTAACACCCCCCTTCACTATTGTGGATTCCTGGCTACCAGGGGTTAAATCCCGGGTGCCGGAGGTGGAGGTACACCAGAGGTTTCGTGAGATAATTGTTCAACATCTTTCATATTTCCATCTGTATACCGACGGTTCCAAGACGGATGAATGTGTGGGTGCAGGTGTATGGTCGACTGAATGTCAGTTAAGATTCAGACTGCCGATTCATACATCTATTTTTATTGCTGAACTTTTTGCTATTAATAAAGCTTTGGATTTTGCCCTGTCGACGAACCACGATAGGATAGTTATTTTTACAGATTCATTAAGTTCACTTCAAGCTATTAAATCCTTAAATACAACTAACAACGAAATACAGGGTAATATCATTAGTAAGCTGTTTTGTGCCAATAAATCAATCAAGCTAATATGGGTACCTTCACATTATGGTATCTATGGCAATGAACAGGCTGATATACTAGCCGGGTCAACTGTTGATCTGGACATTAGCATAGTCCGTACGGATCTCAGGTGTTTTGTTTCCCTCATTAAGTCTCGAATTCATCTCCTGTGGCAAAGGCAGTGGACCAGATTAGACATCAGAAATAAAGTAAAAACACTTATCGAACCCTGGGCTACGTCATCATGGCGTAGTCGCAGGGACGAGGTGGTGTTGGCCCGTCTTAGGGTCAATGCCACATGGTTCACCCACCTTGAACCATATGTAAATCGAAATTTTCCCCCTAATTGTCAATATTGCAATACAATTATGTCAATAAGTCATGTATTAATTTTCTGCAATGAATTTGAAAATCAACGTAATAAATTTAAATAATATTTCCAACGTAAAAATATTGCTTTCACCATCGAAAATATTCTATCAGATGATAAGAATATTATAAACAAACTGCTGAGTTTTCTGAGGGAGACAAAACTTTATGACCTTATATAGATTGATATAATAAAATGGATCCAATGGCTTAATGACCTTTGGCTATATGCTTCTGGTTGATAGCCAAGAAATCCAACAAGTAGTAGTAGTTGAAAAGTCAGTCTCTACTCAACTTCCCTCGTCGTTGGGTTTAACCTCTCCACCACTCAGCTTGTGCCTAGGGCTGATCTTGGTGCTTCCATAAATCTGGTGTTCTGCACATCTTTTCGTCTGAGTACAGTATAGTATTGTGTGTTAATTCTAAGTCTTGTACTGAGAGTTCCCATTCTTTATACAAATTTTGGTGTTTAGGTTTAATTTAGTATTAAGTCTTGGTGTGGATTATTTATGTACATTTATGTTATTATAGTATTTCTGATGTGTTAATTATAATTTAGAAATTTCCCTAGCATTCTTATTACATTCCCAACTGTCATCTATGAGGTTTTCACTATTAAGTCTGGTATACCAGAATATAAGCACATACTGGAGACTACCAATCATCACATCAAATCTAAATACAAATGTTTAATGCCAGTTGGTACCTTTGAACCAAAACCTCAATTACTGGCCGGATAACAAACTATCCATTCATCTTTTAATTGTTTGAGACTGGATTACTTACCATATCCCTAGAAACAGTGCCTAACAGTCTCTGAGTAATCTAGTGTTCGTAACAGTGAGCCATTGAAGTGGTGTAAGTCGGCACTGGAGACGACCCAGCAAGTCCTGGACAACGGGATGATCTTGAGGTCTGGCAGGGACAACAGGTCAAATATTGACTGGTGCGCCCAGGTAGCGGTACTGGGAACACATGCTAATGACAGTCTTTCCATTGGTGAACACTGGCTGAACTTGAAGAAGGTGGCAGGTTAATATTATGCTCTTATTTGGGGAGACAATAATGCCACAGTGAGAGGAGGCCACAGAGGAGTAAAAAAATGCTGGAGATCCCTTGGTGAGGTGGAATGAACACATATATCATAAGCATAGCACGTAATTGTAGTTCCAGGAATATCAGGGAGAGAAGTGAGCAACCGATGCATCAGAATATTAAATATCAATGGTCTGAAAACACCCTTTTGAGGCTTACCAAGATGAAAACTGCGCAAAGGACTGAGCGCACCACAGAAAAACACACGGGAGGTACTGTTACTCAGGTATCCCTGAATCCACCGTAGTAGATTACCCTTTATCCCAAAGTCAACCAGTTGATCCCAAGTGACGTCTCTATTAGCAGCATCGAAGGCACTTCGAAGGTCAATGAAGGCGACCACACTGTCCCTGGAAAAGCGAGATACAGGTTGATCAGGCAGTGGTGTGTGCTCTGCTGGGGAAGGAAACCAAACAGCCATGGAGAAGGGCGATCCTGCAGTCGGTACATGAGACGAGTGAGTAATATTCTCTCCATAACGTTACAAAAACAGGAAGTGAGGGAAATAGGCCTGAACTTCGCAGTGCCGGGCTTAGGGATGGGTATTATTGTGCTGCTGGTCCAAGCTCTTGGTACACAACCGTCAGGAAGACAAAGATTGTACAGTCGAAGTAGAGGGTTTCCAGGAACTTGTTGAAGTAGGCAAAGCACAGCATAAGTAATACCATCATCACCAGGGGAAGAAGCTCTACCCCAAGAGAGAGCACGGCACAACTCCACCTCAGTTATCTGCTCTGCATCATCGTCAACATCTTGCAATGGAGCAAACATTAGACATAGCCGATGGACAGCAGCACGGGAATGTGGATGGGTAGACTGGCTGGGGTAGATTGTTCTAAACAGGCATCAACAGTGATGACGAGCTGTGGCTGGCGTCTTTTTAACAACCCGACGGATGAGGTGCCACATAGAAGCCACATTCGTTTGCTGGTTGATACTGTCCGTGAACCGCTGCCGTGACTCAGTGTGAGCACACTCCTGTAGGGCGACTAAAGCGTCCCTAGACATCTGGTAACGATGGAGCAGGTCAGATGTTGGGTTGGCTTGAAACAATAGGCCATCACGTTCAGCCTCCTCCTTTGCCTCCTGTATACATGCATCAAGCGTCCAGGAGTGGGCAGTTTGGTGATGTTGGAGGTGTGGCCGGGAGGCATATTCCGAAACTGTTGTTAATTTCGGCCCTTTCTAAATTATCAGCCAATCAGGCGCCTTTCTCTCGTCATGACGTCACCTCCGATTGACCAATCACACTCTTCCAAAGGTATACGTCATAGCGTCGTTCACTCCAACGTATGCGATTACACCAATTATTATTATTGTGCATAATAATACTAATAATGATTATTATAATACGTTATTATTATTATGCATAAATATCAGCCAAAGAAGTGCACTCTCGAGCATAATGTCTGATCCAGTTTTTATGCGTTATTGCCGCCATGACGTATCTGCTGCATGCGCCACAGTCGCCAGAGTTGCCAATTTAGCGCTTTTGGAGCTAGATTCGGCACTTTATAGAACAATATAGCTCTTACAATTTGGCTTTAGTGCCATTTGGCAGCTGCTTTTCTGTGTTTTTGTTGCGCATTTCTTGGTGGTTTTAATTATTTCAGAGTCCTGACATAATAAAGAGTAATAAGTAAATAACAATCAGAAGGTTTTGTGGGACATTTATCAAAAATAGCGCCTTTTTAGCGCTTTTTGGGAGTAAGTTTAGCGCCTTAAGAAATTTCCAGTTGGCAACTCAAGACCAGTTTATTTATACTACTATATACTACTATACTATACACTACTATACTATACTATACTACTGTACTACTATACAGGTGTATTATATCAATAAAGTTGGTGTGCATATCACTTTGTAACCTACAACTAAATTGTAGTACCAATTAGAATAATAGCCAGGTTGACCCTTTACGATATACAAGAATATAAATGGAAAGCTGTTAAGCAATATTTCAGTGCAAATTGCCAGGAGATTGAATAACCCCACAAAGATAAAGGACCTCGATGCTCCATGATGTTGGGTATAATCAAAGGGAGAGAGAACACAAGACAGACCTTAGTTACCATAATTTATTTTCAGTCTTATCTACAATCAAAATCATCCCACCGTTATTTCACGAAATAAATGAGGTACAGTAACGAGCACTAATAACTAATTAGGTGTGCTTGGAATACCTAGAGACCGTAAATAAATGCACAATAAGATCTCCATTGAAATTACAGTACTTCGTTGGTGAATTGGACTGTTCAAAGCTTCAACCAAGGCTGTATACCTTAGTGCTCGTGACTGTATAATGGAAAAAATGACAGCTGTCGTAAAGGAGTGCAATGTGTTTATATTATTTATTTTTTCACGACGAGGATAAGCGAGAGTCATTAGTTAATCGGAATATGACGTCATGACACAAGAGAAGCTCGTGAGTCTTGAGAGGCTGATATTTCAGATAGTCACTTTTTTCACTTCAACTTAATTTTTAGTTCATTTTTTATTGGACTGACCCATTTTTTACTATAATGTTAATCCTCTACCATTATTCCGTTTGTATTCAAAGAACCAAGTAAATATTTACTGAAATTAATGAGGTATAAAGAAATAAATGACCACTTCTACCGTGAAAAAGTGCAATGTCTTATAATAATAAAAGCAAGCTATGACGTCATACCTTTCGGAGTGTGATTGGTTAATCGGAGGTGACGTCATGACGAGAGAAAGGCGCCTGATTGGCTGATATTTTAGATGGTGCCGAAATTAACAACAGTTTCGGAATATGCGGCCGGGAGAGGTATAGCCTATAAAAGTCATGAGTAGCAGATACAAGATCAGGGTACAACTTCTCAGATGAAGATATGTCAATAGTAGGGAATACATGGGCCATAAATATGATGTAAGTTGGGCTATTTTTAGGGGGCACAGCAAATAGCTGAAGCACTTGACACAGCAAGTAGAGAATAATGTCACCGAAGAGCGACGTGATCAGAGAATAAGTCTGGCATGGAGGAGCACTGGACCTGATAATGCTATCAGGCCAGACGAGAGGATGTAATCCAGAGTACCTCCCCGGCAATGAGTGGCTTCGCCAGTGTCCCAGCATGTCAGATGATGCTTGCAGATGTATGAAAGGAGACGAACACAATTACGATTAATAGAGCCAGAACCATTACCCAAGTCTGAATGCCGAGCATTAAAATCTTCCATATACACCATACCAGGCACTGTTGGAGAAGGAAGAGCCTCAATAGTGAGTCTAGCCAGAGCAGAATAGACAATACATAATTGGAGTACTCCATCCCCAGGTAGAACCTCAAATAGCTGAATGGTCATGTCAGGATCAGAGGAATTACAGAGAAGGCGATGTGGTAAGGAGCAATGTATGTAAGTCAGGAGACTATTCCTTACCAGATGAACATATGGCACATAACCTGAGAGGTGAGGAGGTTGCCAGCAGCGAGCGGCCGTCTTGGAAATGCTTCCTGGAGAAAAATAACACTGGCATGATGACATAAAACATAAGCCTAGAATTGAGTGAGATTAGCATAACTGGTGATGCCACATACATTCCAGGAGATGACATTCAGCTGACAATCACTAGAGAACTCTGTGTTTGGAGGTCGAAGTCCTGGGAGTGGGGGCAGATGAGCGACCTGGAGAAGATGATCGACCAGGAGAAGAGACTGACTCGAAAAGTTATTCAAGGCGAGAAGCAACAGTATCCATCCTTTCGGTGAGGGTGGTGACAGTTGTGATGATGGCATGCTAAGTCTCGACCAAGGTGAAGAGTTTGGAGTCTTTAGCAGCCTGAGCAGCAACCAGCCCATCAATCCTGGCTTCATGGGCAGAAAAGCTGTTATCGAGGGCTGTACATCGTGCCATGAGGGTAGCAACAGGCTTGCGGAGGGCCAAGTCCGGAGGCGAGGAAGGGCTGGTGGGAGGAGCAGACTGGGGAGGTGATGGAGGCGTTGGTGAAGGCGGCGCAATAGTAAAGGCACAAGCCTGGACCTGTCATCGAGCACATCCATGCCAGACGTTAACCCCTGGCTGAAGACATCGTGGACACTTCCATCGAGACGTATCCTCAGGATTTGAAGACTCAGAGGTGGAGGCAACAAGACGTGATGGTTCACCCCTGACAGGACACGTCTTGAAATTATGGTCGGCGGCACACCATGCACACTTCGGCTTTACTGAACAGTACCTGGAGATATGCCCAACTCTCCAGCACCTGTAGCACCAAGGCTAGTCATTATGAAGTTTCCGCATCTCACATAGTGGAAGACAAGGGAGAAAATCAAAGGATTCTCAATTGGAGGTGGATCTAGAACACTCCAGACAACAACAATACAGCTAATGGGAGAACCATCTTGGAGAAAACGATGGGCACAGTACACACCAGGGTATCTCTTGGCAAGTTTTGGGTCAACATCAGTAGGAAAACGGGTGAGGATGTAGCTGGGGAACTTACGAGGCCTCTCAGGTGAGTCTTGAAGAATAAGAGGCAGAGACAAAAATTCACCAGCCTTGACTCTATCAATGATATCCTGACGCTTCCTAGAGATGTAGACAAAAAGGGAGGTGACAGCAGTCATCTTGACTTCAGCTAGTCCACGCTGCAACTGGAAAGCCCTGTTGACATCAGACAACTAACGCAGCTTTATGTCCATAGATGGGTTCCCGGAGAAGGAGAGCTTGACATAGGCATCTCTTGGGGAAAAAGCAGGAAGGTTGGACAATGACAAGTAGTTGGTATACAAGGAAGAAACACCAGGGTAAGGCAGAGAAGGTACGTCGTGCACAACTGAAGCATCCTTCGCTGTCTTGGCAGCCGGAGGCAAAAAGTTTACACCATCAGAATCCTGCGAGGAGTCGGACGAGGCGTCAACGGGTCGCTTGGTAGAGGTTGAGGAAGTGGACGGCTGCAACCTGAGCTGCGGAGTGACCGAGGAGAGGGAGGGAGGGTTGCGAGAGGGCAGCTCAGGCCAGTGTTCCTCAATTGGAGACTGGTCGTTCGACAGGCAGGAGGCCGAACACTCAATCAGCCAAGGACACACTCACTCACACACACAGACAATCACAACAAAACAATACAGAGAACCACAACAGACAAACAACACCACAGAAACAACAACACACAAACAAGAACTCACAAACAACAACACACAAACAAGATACAAAAACAACACAAACAACAATTCAGGCAGAGCACCAGGAGTGTTGGAGTGAGACTGACATTTTTTTTTTTTTTATGTGGACATAGCTAACACCATTGCTAGACAATTTGCTGATGTAAGCAGCTCAGCTAACTACGGCCCCCGTTTTCAAGGCCACAAACGTGAGGTTGAGCTGAGAGATATAGACTTTGCCACAGAAGACGTAAATTCTAGCTATAACAAAGAGTTTACGATTAACGAACTTCTCCTCACCCTGATATCCTGTAAAGGCTCCAGTCCCGGCCGCATATTCATGATCTTTATACAGGTATATGCCATCGTTTGATTGGTTAGGTTAGGTTAGGTCCAGTTTAGGTTAGGTTAGGTTAGGTCAGGTCAGGTTATGTCAGGTTATTTCGGGGTAAAATGAGCTGGGAAAGAGAATGAAACTATTTCAAAGATTATCCTATGGTTGGTTTTATTGTTATAACCCAAGCGTTATTCTCCTTCCAACCACCGCTATTTCGGCCCAGCAGTAAGTGGTGCGGGCCCGCCAGACTTGGCG
Source organism: Petrolisthes cinctipes (assembly GCA_033782935.1). Lineage (NCBI taxonomy): Eukaryota > Metazoa > Arthropoda > Malacostraca > Decapoda > Porcellanidae > Petrolisthes > Petrolisthes cinctipes. The sequence goes on from JAWQEG010001067.1 coordinate 235,412, forward strand.
AAAATGTGTCCCGGCCCCTCAGCCATTATGTTCGGTATGATAAACGAGAAGGTCACCCTACTAATCCCAATTTGTTTCGTCCCATTGCGCTGACTGACTCTCTATGTAAGGTCAAGGAACGTATGGTAAATAAAAGACTGGCTTTTGTTTTAGAGTGGACCTGTGTTGAATGTTCAACAGAGTGGATTCCGTCAACACAGGTCCACTCTCGACCATTTAATGCATTTGGAGCATTGCATTGCCTAGATAATGGCTCGGAAACATTTCATGAAAGGTATATTTTTGGATATTCAAAAAGCATACGACATCACATGGCGTAACGGACTACTACAGAAACTTTGCGCCTATAGCTTAAAGGGAAATTTGCCTATATTCATTAGTAACTTCCTTGCTGACAGGACATTTTCTGTCAAGTTGCCCTATAACTTTACATGCGATATATTTGTCCAAGAAAATGGAGTGCCCCAAGGAAGTGTGCTTTGCCTGACTCTTTTCAATGTTGCTATAAATTATATTTTGTCATCAGCTTCTGTTCCCCGAAATGTTAAATACTCACTGTTTGCTGACGATTGTGCATTGTGGCACTCATCCCACAATGTTAAATTTTCGGCGAAGCAGATTCAACTAGCACTTGACTCTGTCCATCAGTGCACCTCGCGGTGGTGGTTTTAAGTTTTCTGTTCCTGAGAGTGCCGGCATTGTTTTCACTCGAAAACGTAGAGTACCTGATTTGCATATTATTTTCGATAATCAGCATATTCCGTTTCAAAATTCTGTAAAATTCTTAGGTCTACATTTTGACTGTAGGCTTAATTGGAAAAGTCACATTAATTATTTGCAGGTTTGTTTTAGAAAGAAAATAAATGTCCTTAATTACTTATCTGGTAAATCTTGGGGAGCTGATAGAACATCTTTATTGCTGGTATATAAGTCCTTCATATGTTCAAAGCTTCACTATGGCGCACAGGTGTATGGGTTGGCGTCTGAGGCGACACTCAGGAAATTGAATGTATTCCTGAATGAATGTTTACGGACATGTTTTGGAGCTCCTGTCATACAGTATTACCACCCACCGGAAACGATCGCTGGCCATCCCGGCTTGTGGGATCCTCCTGCGGTGGGAACATTTGCTGCATGGGGCCCTCAAGTCGGTGGATGTGCGGCTTCACTTTCTCTGTCAAGCGCTAGGATTCGACCTTTCTAATGGGGAACGCCTTATCAGATGAAATGTATCGCCTTAGGAGTCTAGTCCCACCACAACTACCACCGGCTGGCTTCCCACAGCCATGTCCTAGGTGCCGGAGGTGGAGGTCAGACAAATGTTCTGTAAGATCATCACTAGAAACCTAGCGTCATTCCACTTGTACAGTGATGGCTCTAAGACGGATGAATGTGTGGGTGCAAATGTGTGGTCAATGGAGTGTCGTCTTAGATACCGGTTGCCCACATATGCATCTGTGTTTACTGCAGATTTATTTGTCATAGCCAGAGCTATACATTTTGCTGAAAATTCAAATTACGACAGCTTTGTCATCTTTTCGACTTACAGTCAGCCCTTCAAGCAATTACATCTTGCTAAACTACTAAAAATGAAATCCTGGGCAATATTATCAATAAATTACATGCATCTGCTAAGTTATTCTCTCTAATCTGGGTGCCTGGTCATTGTAGAATCTTTGGTAATGAACAGGCTGATTTACTTGCAAAGTCGGCGGTAGAACTTGAGGAGATGTGGAAGTCCCTCAGGAGCTACAGTCGAGTCTCTCTTTCGCTAAGAAATCAATTAATCTTCTGTGACAAAGTAAGTGGACCGACCTGACAATACCCACCATCAAGCCACAATTAGGAAACTGGCCATCAGCATATCGCCACCATCGTAGAGAATTTGCTCTAGCCAGATTTCAGAGGTTCAAAGAGGCCACATAATTATTATGATCCCCACTGAATAAGTATAAAGAAAGTCAGAAATTCATTTAACCGTGTCAAGTAATGTAAGGGTTGAATCAGAAGTGTAAGGACATGCCGCTAAATTAAGAGGCTAGTAGGAATATGAAAGAGGTGGAGAACGAGATTGGAAATAAAGCTTTGAGTTAGTAACTGAAACACCTGAAGAGCAATGCCTTGTGTGTTGGTAAGTATTTGTGAACGAAAACCAGTATGCACAAAACTTTAGACATTTATATTTTGATAAGTAACTGCAGTTTCTGCGCTGAAATTTTACATGATTAATACTGCATATATACAGTTTATTGCTACCTTTATTCAGCCAGTGGCGTTGCCATGATGCAAAACATTCAACCAATCCCCTCCAATCCGAGTTGATGTAGCGGGGCTCAGTCTGGGCCCTCACAAAACACTCCACACCTTTCGGAAGGTAACACACAGTTCCGACATATTGTAATGAAATATTTTCATTGTGTATATAATATGAAAATTATCTATCTGTTTACATGATTTTGACTTCTATTTCAATTATATTATCAGATAGCATGGCAGAAGGTGGTGCGAATTCTCTGGGTGTTATCTGTAACCGTGGCCGGATAATTGGACAATGCAAGGGCGACAACTCTGCTTGTGCTATTGCACAATAACTCGGCCTACATCGGTCTACAGTTTATAAGTGGATCAATCGGTGGCAAGAAGAAGGGTCTGTGAAAACTAAGCCTCGTAGTGGACGACCTAAAGTAACAACACGTGAGCAAAACGAGGCCATTATTGAGAGCGCCCCGGAACGACCGTTGGTATCAGTTGTAAATTTAAGATAGGAACTGAACATAAACTGCAGTGTTTCCACTGTGCGACGACGCCTCCACGAACAAAATATTAATAGTTTTGTGCCGGCTGTAATGGAGATGTTATCTCCCGAAAACAAGATGCTCGCCTAGGTTTTGCTCTCCAGTACTCGGCAGAAAACGAGGCATTTTGGAACAGTGTCATATTTACAGACGAAAAGTGATTCTCTTCTGTGAAATCAGGGCCTAGGGTGTGCTGGAGAATCAAGAACACAAGGTATTTAGAAAAAAATATTGTTGCCAAAGCAAAAAGTGGACGTGTATCAACATCACTTTAGGGCTGGATGTGGGCAAACAAGCCGGGAGAACTAATTGAAATAGAGGGTAAGCTAACAAGTGTGTCATGGCAACCCCAGTCCCTCACACAATCCATGCTGTGCATGATCGCAGCCCCATGCACATGAGCAATATGGTCCGAGAATGGATTCATACACATCCTGAAGTGGACTTTATCGATTGGCCATCGTAAGGGTGTGATATGAATCCAATTGAAAACTTATGGGGAATTATGGTAAAAGAGTGGGATATCGGACAAGAGCGCACAACAGCTGCCATTGTGAACCATGCACAAGACGTGTGGGAAGGTATACGTCGGCCCCCAAATGTATGTGGCAATCTTGTGAAGTCAATGCCAAAGAAACTTCAGGAAGTCATAGATGCACGTGGTTGTTGGTCGAAATATTAAATACATAAAAAAGAATTATTACAGATAATGTAAGGATTATCACTGTTAAAAAAATATAAATGTTCTTATAGATAGTAATCGTGATTACTTTGTTTTATAACAGGCTACAATTTATGATATATACTGTATAACTGTAGTCACAAGCCTCTTTAATGTGTCCCTTTATATGCATATATAATAAACAATATATATTGCACATGTATCATTATATTTTGCACTACATATGTTTTTTATGATTCCCCCAAATTATGATCGTGATATATGAATAACCAGATACTGTACATTGACAGGGATAACTATCTCAAAATTGTTTTGTATTGGGAAATTTATCAAAATTAATAATTACTTCATAAAAACTAATGCCTTCACAAAACAGCACGGTAACAGTATAACCCTTAAACCTTTAACTTTAAAATATGGCCTTGATAAACGATATTATGACTTCCATTAGGTATGATATTTTTCATGACCCTAGGGCTCTAGCAGCACTGCCTGAGGGACAAAATTACGAAGTGCTTATCAAGATAATACCATACGTACTTATTTCCCTCTCCAAGTTCTGAAGAATGTAATTATTAATTCACAAATACTTACCAACACACGAGGCATTGTTCTTCAGGTGTTTCAGTTACTAACTCAAAGCTTTATTTCCAATCTCGTTCTCCACCTCTCTCATATTCCTACAAGCCTCTTAATTTAGCGGCATGTCCTTACACTTCTCATTCTACCCTTACATTACCTGACACGGTTAAATGAATTTCTGACTTTCTTTATACTTATACAGTGGGGATCATAATTATTATGTGGCCTCTTTGAACCTCTGAAACAGCATCAAACCTGTTTATGGGTAATAATAATAATAAGAATAAGAATAAGAATAAGAATAAGAATAAGAATAAGAATAAGAAGAAGAAGAAGAAGAAGAAGAATAAGAATAAGAATAAGAATAAGAATAAGAATAAGAAGAAGAAGAAGAAGAAGAAGAAGAAGAAGAAGAAGAAGAAGAAGAAGAAGAAGAAGAAGAAGAAGAAGAAGAAGAATCTTAATGACAAGGATTATTAACAATAATGAACTATAATATTACAAATTATATATAATATTAAGAGTATACTTATATATAAAAAAAAAAAAAAAAAAAAAACATGCAACGCCATCCCTCCCTCGCTGCCCTCTCCCTCCCCAGTCCCCATGCCTCCCTCTCACTACCCCACTCCCCTCTTCCCCTATTACACTGGTGCTCGAATGCTGCGCCCTCTATTAACTGTGTTTACAACATCAACCTACCAGAGGCTGTCGGCGAACTTTTGCTCATGGCTATACAATAGATTTTAATTTTCAGGACTAACCTTAAATGTATTATATATATATATATTAGATTCATCTTTTTTATAAATATATACTTATTAGATTCATCTTTTATATACATTTATTTATATATATGAGATTATATTGCTTTAAATGGTAAATTACTGTATTGTTTTGCTCTTTGAATAAGCATAATAATGAGGAATATCAATGATCTATGCGAGAAGATGCTTATCCTGAGGCAATATTCGCATACTGATGTTTTCTTCTTTGTTTACATGAACCAGCATCTATGACTGGGACAAACTACTGAGTTGGCATATGTGTTTACATTTATGTCATCCTCGGGTGACAAGGTCATGGATGCTGGACAATTGCTCGTCTAATACCTCCCGCAGAGTTGATGGCTTTTAAAGTAAAGTAAAAAAAAAAGAAGACAAATCAGACACTCGGAGGTACACGGAAGTGAATGTTGTGTGTGTGTTTGGTCCAGAGAAGATGCTAGAATTCGTCCCTGTTGAAGAGTTAAGTATTATTGTGTAAACTCCTTTACAAGTGTTTAGTGTGTAAGCTCATCCATGTCAATATAAGTTTATTTAAGAAAGTATAGGTAATACAGAAAAGTTGAGAGCAATTAAAGTAAATTGTGTATCTCTGTCGAAATTCATTACATATATTTATTATGTATTTATGTGAGGTCTCATTATTATTATTTTTTGTGCGATTGTTTATTTATATTGTGTAACTGTTATTCATAGTAATGCTGTGTTATTTCTCATTGTGATTAATTAACCAGTACCTTTTGTTACTGTGATTGTTTAGTGTATTTTTCTGTGCATTGTGTTGCCTAGTGACTCATCATTATTCATACTTTTTTTTCGTGCATTTACCAAATGTTGAGTGAGTAATTGGTATCTGAGGTATAGTACGGGAATACCCGATTTAATTAATTTTCATTAATTGTATTGTGTTTGTCTTATTTCTTAGTGTTAATAATTAATATTATATGTTTTTTACTTTGTGTTTGACTCTACATCAAGAAATATAGAACCTGGTTTCTTGCAAAAGGATATTAATATTTCTTCCTTTAACTCATAGTGTTTATTTTTTTGATAGTCAGACAGTCATTCCCATCCTCCTCTCGTAACAGTCGTATTTTGCCAAAGTAAATTACTTACGAGTTTGTCAAATTTATTCTCTTAACCAGTATGAGCTATACCTGATAGACTCAGTTATTCCCAATTAAGAACAGGGAAAGAGTGTACAGTCGGCAAAAATATTATCAACACCACCCTTACATTAAAATTTCAAATTTTTGTGCGGGAAGGTTAGTACTCTGGATGTGTTGATCCCAGACCAACGCCCGCCCGGGTAGGGTTGCCAGATTTGAAATCTGCCTCATTATCAAACTCCTTAATTTTTATTGTGTATATGAAGGTTTTGTAGTACTGCAAGTTAATCTAAGAGACAGCAGACAATCCACCATTCAGGTCCAATACCCAATCACTTATTGCCAAACAGATTTTATATTACCAAATTGGCCCTGATTTGATAATGAAAAATATCAAATGGCAACTCAAGGTGGCAGCGGCCTCCCGCTGCACACACCTTGCTCTGCCACCCCACTAGGCAATACAGTAAAGTTTCCGTTTTAGGGTAAAATATCCTAATCTAGGGTAATCAGGCACTTTTTTTAGTAGTATTTAGGGTAATGCCTAATTTGGGGTAATTTTTGGGCAAAAAATATTTTATAAACGTGCCAAAACTTCTCGAAAATAAAAAAATAATACACAAAGCTATTGTAGACACGAACATAAAAGTCAGAAGTTAATAAATACTGAGGTTATATGTTTACATTGCTTTGTAAATTTGGTAAACCCATCAAGTTATCCATAATGTAGTGTATCGGGACATAACCCAACTACCGTGATGCTGGACACTGGTTGTGGCAATATATATCATCTATCTTAGTTTGTCTTATGACTATGACTTATGTCTAAATGACTGTGTAATAATGCATTGCATTATTCTACGATGTTGTCGACTTTTTAGGGTAAAACTGGCTCAATTCTAGGGTAATATTTTCGGAGCTCACGGAAGCCTTGCCATCCAGTTGATTCCCTCTCACTCTATGACACTAAATATCCACCATACAAACACTTGATGCAGTGTTAAACTGTTTGGAGCATTAAAAAAAATGAAATGTAATGCGAGAAATAATTCTCTACTGAATCATTGGATGAATTTGTGAATCCGATATGAATCTATGGCAATAATTAATATGCATGTTGTAGGCTCTTGTCTCTGACAACATATTTCATAATAACATATGAATAACATAATAACATCATTAAGGGAGCTATTATAAAATTCTCTCCTTTCTGCTTTAACTTGCAAAACACATTCAGTATTTTCGTCCTTTCATGATACTTTAATATTCTCTAATTAGAGAAAATATATTAAGTGATCAAGTGCAATTACTATTTGCGAATTCATTATTATTAAATATTGAAAGTGCTTGAGTACTTCAGAACAAGAGTAAACTTTGAAAACTCGCAGTAAAGATAAGAGTAGTGCTTAGAGAAAGCGTCACGTCATTCTCCACGGACTATCAACACCATACTGCGTCTACGGAGGTGTCAGGTAAGTCCGAGTCTGGTGAGTAGCGCGCATGGAGGTATAATATAGAGGAGGCGGCATGAGCCGCTCGTCCTGTACACCCAAAGTGAAGCCAGGGGCGGAGCCTATTACCCTACCCCCCATTGACTCAAAACATAGTTTATTTTATGCAAAAAGTATAGTAAAAGAGAAGGTCATAGCTTACACACCAACCCACAGACATGAATCTGGTATGCCTCGCTACTTGCGAGATACCTACAACGGGAAGGAAAGTGAGCAAAAGTTATTGTTTGTTAACAAGCAGATAGTAATAATATTTTACTGTCTGCCTGTCAACAAACTACATCTTTTTTCACTTATTTCCTTTTGTTGTAGCCACCTCACAAGTAACGAGCCATAACAGCTTCATGTGTGGGCAACTGTACAAATGCAAATAAAATTAATTATATAAAGAGTTCTAATATGAGACTCTGGAAGGCCTTATGTCACTCTTTAAGTGCATTATATAAATAGGATTATATACAGTAAGATGTGTATAGTGAAGTGAATATGTGTATAGTGTAGTGAAGATGTGTGGTGTGCTGTGAAGATGTGATGTGCAGTGAAAATGTAGCCGACATAGTGTAGTGAAGATGTGTATAATGTAGTGAAAATATGTATAGGGTAGTGAAGATTTACATAGTGTAGTGAAGATGTACAGTACGTGGTGTTATGATGTGTATAGTGAAGATGTGTGATGTGTATAAGGTAATGGAGATGTGTGTGTAGTGAAGATGTGTATAGGGTAGTGAAGATGTGTATAGGGTAATGGAGATATGTGATGTGTAGGGAAGATGTGTATATTATGGTGAAGAGATGTGTCGTGTAACACCCAGATTTGTCATGTAATAGAGTTCACACTCAGGTGTAGTGTCTTGTATCAAACACATTTTACCACTTATAAGCCACATGGAATCTTACCATGATGGCTGCATGGATGTTACTGCATAAAGTGGTGTCATCACTTAGTTCCAGTTCACTCTGATTCACACAAAAACATTAATTTTACTCATCAGTCCCAGGCCGTAATTTTACAATTATAAAAACTCTTTTGGCACATTGGCTTAACTTAGACTATGGTACTATAACTTAGACCTATGTTCTCAACAACCAAATAATCTACGTAGTAAACACAATTATAAATTAAATAAGTTTAAAACATTATGAAATATGCTAAAACATTCATAATACAATCTCTCAACACTCGAGTTATCCTACAGGCCAACCCTAACTCGGGCACAAGTGGGTCACCCCATGGAGCCAGTTTATCTTTTATAACCTTGTCAATGCTATATATACGTGAGGTTATACATTAACAGTTTAGTTTAGTGCAAATGCCACACAAGATTTTTATGAGCAGGCATTCCGAGGTGTTGTAGACTGAGAAGTTTGTCCGAATTAATGAACGAATACAGTCAGCTGGGCAGAAAGCATAAAATAATTTCATAATTATCAGGTGAGCTGATAATTTCGAATCACTACAGGGGTCTCTAGATAATATTTTCAAGCCCTATCACTCCTGACTGGGTGATAATACCTGAGAGTGCTGTGAAATATGGTGGCGTTAATAAAAATTTGGACCTTTCTGTGACATAATTGCACACTATTAAGTGTCAGAAAACCAAAGTTGAACGTATAGTTAATATCCAAAAATGATATACTTTCTTTGAAACCAAACGACTCCTGTTGACTGGACGTCATTTACTTTGAAGTAATTTTCTATTAGTAAAGGCCATATCACACTCCTTATCGTCATACTTTTCTTCATGTTCCTGTTCCATATTCTTGTTCTTGGTTTCTGGAAGAAAGGAGACAAAAGCTGCAGCCACCAGTGCTGCCAGACTAAAGATTGCAGATGGCGCCCATACTGCCACCTCACCCTGAAATCCAAAATAGTGTCATACTATGGTACACAGAATATCATTCCCTCAGACAGCCACATTTTGACCCACACAAATGGATTTTGAACGTCAAGACAACACTCTGTAGATGGATGAAGATGGTGAAAAGATGGGTTCATATAAACTCTACATATTTTTCAGTGTTAGGCACGTGATTCAAATTAACCCCATGAGATGAGAACAAGATTTGTAACTCCGGAAGTACTTTCGTATATTATATTTTCAGACAAAGTTAGAAATGGGTGCAAAGTTGGAGTATATAAGCACACATACCAAAGGGAGGGTGGGGATAATGTGACCTCAACTCACCTGTCACAACGTTTGAGTCTGCAGGGAATCTATTCAAAACCAAATTTCATATTATTTTGTCACATTTATAATGACCATAGCTCATACTTTTATCATATGTACCCGTTATTAGACAATTTGATTCAATGACATGTCTTTCACTGAAACATTTTGTCTTAGCAAAAACTTATAATTCAGACCAGTTGATATGGCGATCAGTGATAGCTTTATACTGAAATATCCCACTACTCTACTGACCTACCCTGAGGCTCTATTTACATTGCGATACTCTAGTTATTTTTTTTCTCCAGACTCTCCAATATAAAAATGGGCACAATGCTGGCATGTAATTCTGTATATTATTCCGCAATCACACTTTGTACTGTTTTGAACAGTATTATCATATTATTTTGAAAACTACCTATACATAAAATTTCTTAAGTACATGAATACAGTAAAGAAGTAATGGAATGGAAGGACAAGCATTTATAGCATTGTGGCTGCTGACGTGACCTTTCATTTCTTATGATGTAAAATAGTTTCTTTGCTGTATTGTGACACTGTTAAAGAAGTGTATATATCTACTTTTGTCCAATTTCCAAAACCGTTTTAAGTTCCGAATCCAATAATTCAGGATGCCTTTAAATACATTGTTATAAAATTCTGATCAGAATAATAGTATACGTAAGATAAGATGTTTTTAGGCTCTTTATAAATTTTTGTTTTAAGAACACCATTCTCCTTTACATGTAACCAGGGAAGAGTATGATATTGCTCAGTTTCCAAGAGTAAACTTGATTGAGAGAGCAAGTCATTTCAGTTTCTCCACAAACTCATTATTGTAACCATGTATATAGTTTTACTATCTTTAGGGTTGTGGAGATTTTATCTCCAGTTTTCAACCTTCCCTTGTTAGGCTCCGTGGTGGATGGAGGGGTGAGAAAGTGAAATTTTACCTTAGATTGTATGGAAACACTCATTTCTCATTTACCTTCCCCATCGACCTTGGTAATCCCTTCGAACTTTCCTCTGACTATCAAGCATCACCACCCTGGAGACATACAAATGTGGTTTTGGTGCTTCTTTCTCCCTGACACAGGTAACGACTGATGACGCGAATAAGGCTAATGATTTGACCACCTCACAAAATTCGACCTTTCGACGCCGGATTAATAATTTTGGCGGAAATAACTATTTACGTATACTACGGTGATGTGGGTTAAACATTCATGAACACTATGTATGACTGAACAATTCATTCCGTTCATTTGTAATAATTTCAAGGATTAAACTGAAACTTCTAGATGATCGCACAAACGTCAATGGCTTTATAAGATTCATAAACATTGATTCAGCAATAGCATCTTATAATGAATAAGAAGGGCAACCTTTAATGCTACTTAAATAACATACAGTCTCCTCCACTGTGGCATTCATCACTCCAGCGTTGTCAATGTTTGTACAGTCACGAGCAATAATAAGTATTCATGTGTTTCTCGAATACCTAGAGACGGCGAAGTCAGTGTTAAAGATAGGCTGGACCATCGGACAAACTGGTGTATCGAGTTCGTAGCGAGATAGGGTAAGGTTCACTTTCATGGCATTGGGTTTTTTGGATTGTGGAAAGTGAACCTCACCCTGTCTCGTTACCAACTCAATACAATAGTTTGCCCGCTCATCCAGCCTATCTTTAACACTTACCTCGCCATCCTCCCAGCCAAGGGGGTGGCGAAACTTTGGATCGTGACTGTACATAAATACACAATAATATTTCCATTGGAATTACTTCGTTCGTGAACACATTCACCGTTTCTAAATAATTATGTCCATTCTGATAAAGGCAATATCGCTAAAATTACAGCTCCCCGGTCCATTAACACATCAAAAGAAGTCATATATTTTAGAGATGTGTATGAACTTTCAAAAACAGACATCTTATGTTCATATCCACCAACAGCCTCGGGTGTTAAGAAGACAAAATGTAATAACAACAATATCATTCTATCTTTTTGAACACCGCGTATTTCATATGAAATCAGTTACTGTATCTTACCATGCATTACAGTGAAAACTTACAGGTAATGTTCAGAGCAATTTTCTAATGTTATGTTTATGGTCACGTTGATAAAAACTGTGAGAATGGCCACAAGTGCCGAACATGTTCAAATTAAAATCCTTCAAAAGAATCCTGCACGTATCCACCCGTTTGTTTCCATAGCAAAGGGTTATATTCTCCTTTATCTAGAAACTGCCAGTTATAGAAATTTGAACAGGCAATATTAGAATCAGCTAGCAATGATAACTTTAGCATAGGAACAGTTAGAAAGAAATTTTAAGCGGCTAACAGAGACCTTTTTTCAATATAAGCAAGAATTGTTAATTAATCAAACAACTAACATCCTTTCACCCTCACTCCAAATCCCATAATCAGATTATACTACGTCATCCAGAGAAGTTTCTACTTTCCAATGTCTGATTTAAGATCATCATCCAGTGTTGACATTAGTGCCTCCCCATCCCATATGGAACGGCACATTTCAACAAGTTCTAAATGAGATCCCATTCTCATAAAAAGAGCTTATCTGGTTCTTGCATGCTCGGTGACCAACTACATGAGTTGTCATTAACAATTCAACCCGCAGCTGTCATTTCTCTAATCGTGAATGGGGATGTGCTGAAACTAGCTTGATAGGGACCTCGCAAATTTAAAAACTGTGCTATCGAATAAATGATACACCTGCGGTGCTCCAGATTTGTTGTTAGTGTCAAAATATTACTACATCCCAACATAGAGGGTGAAAGCCAAGGGACCACCACCCAGCCCACCCAACTACCACCAATCTCTACTAACTCGAACAGAAAGGGTGGAAGGACATATTTTCATTAGTCCTCTTTTCCGGTATCCAGTATTGATAAGATATCACTGTCACCCATGCCTTCCTAAAGGCTGAGGATGATAATGTGGGAAGATACAGGGGACGGGTCAGAGTCATCAGGAGATATCACCTCGATATTGGTAGAAACCAATATCGAGGTGATATCTCCTGATGACTCTGACCCGTCCCCTGTATCTTCCCACATTATCATCCTCAGCCTTTAGGAAGGCATGGGTGACAGTGATATCTTATCAATACTGGATACCGGAAAAGAGGACTAATGAAAATATGTCCTTCCACCCTTTCTGTTCGAGTTAGTAGAGATTGGTGGTAGTTGGGTGGGCTGGGTGGTGGTCCCTTGGCTTTCACCCTCTATGTTGGGATGTAGTAATATTTTGACACTAACAACAAATCTGGAGCACCGCAGGTGTATCATTTATTCGATAGCACAGTTTTTAAATTTGCGAGGTCCCTATCAAGCTAGTTTCAGCACATCCCCATTCACGATTAGATCTGGATGAGGTGGAAGGGGAGTCCTTGACCGACTGACAATAAGGCTATGAGATTTCAAGGGATTGAGCCTCAACCTCCATAAGTGACACCAGGACTGTATCCTTAATACATCCTGGGTAAGCAATCCAGTGACACGCTGCCTGTCTTGTGGCATAAGCGACCATATTAGACTCGATATCAGACCACATATCAGACGTATAAATAATAAAGAGAAGTGGTTTCAGGACACTACCCTGAGAAACACCAGATTTAACAAGGTTAAAAGAGCTAAAACAAACATCTATAGAAACTCGTTGTCTCCTATTAGATAGAAACTCTGCTGTTATATTAAAGAAGCGGCCCCCAATTTCTAGAGATCTAGCCTTAAACAAATGGGCTTTATGGTTGCCAAGGTCAAAAGTAGAGCTAAAGTCAAGGGAGGCGAGTCGATATTCATGTCCAACATCAAGAGATGCCTGCAAGTTATGAGTAATAAAAAGAAGGCATCCGAAGTACCTACTCATTTCCTAAAACCAATGCTGTTATTGTTGTTGTTGTGGAGGCGGTGAAGGGTGTCTCCCCTTATTATTTTTTGAACTGCCTCCACTTCTCTCGGAACTGGAAGACATCGGAGTCCCGGTTCCTTGCAATTTTTTTTTTTGAAGAGGTCAATCAGGGGCGAGGCGGACAGCCACCACCGCACAGTCACAAACGACGGCAGCTCAGATGTCTGACTGTCCGTCTTCCTCCTCCGGCGTTCCCCTTCGCCTTCCAGTTCTCTCTCGCTCTCGGTGGTGGTGGAGGTCCTGGTCTCTGTCTCCGTCTTCATATCCTGTGGTGGTTGTGGTGGTGGTGGTCGTAGTAGTGGTCTCCCTACGTTCGCCCGGTTGAGTGGGCAAGGCAGCATTAACCGGCGACGGGGCTGGGCCAGAGGTGGTGGTGGTGGTGCATCCACTCAGCTCCTCCTCTGTCGTGTTAGGCTTGCTGCCTCGTTTTTTGGTGTTGCTGGTGGTGGTTGTTGTAGTGGTGGTGGGTAGTTGTAAATCAGGAGAAATGGCTATTGGTAGCAAGCCATTTCTCCTGAAGATATCCAGGAGGAGGTCAGAGAGAAAACCTTGCCCTTCTGCAGCTAAGGCAACAGCAGTCTTGGTGCAGACGGTGACGATGTCTGCCTGCTGCTGCCATCGCTGCGGTGGTTGGGCATCGGCCGCCCTCCTTCCACGGGCATGGAGTGAGCCTAGGACTTTACCACCATCAAGTCCGGCTAAGTTGGTATCCTCCATGCCCTTCCTCCCTTCCTCCACAGTGAAAGACACCCTCTCTCAATCCCAGTGATAGTGATAAGGTGGTGGCAGCAGAGAGGAGGATACCCTTCCTGTGGACGAAGTAATTATTATTACGCCGTAGCGTCAATCAAAAGACAGGCGGGACCCATGAAAATCCAATGATTACACACACACATACATCACGAAAACATAACAAATGAAACACGAGAATTCAGAGAATTATTTACATTATGACCCCTTTAACACCTACCGTGACTTTTTCGTAACGCTTGAAATACATTGTGGCTATGGGAGAGAATCCTGGCCGAATGAAGTTCCAGTCGAGTGTAACTATTTAGTTACATTCTACTGAGCATGGGAAAGGGGTTGACTGCATCGGGCAACTTCACTCTGTGGCGGTATCTAGCAACTCTTCCTTATTGTTTACACAGAATCAGCTGGTGATGCTCAAGGCAACTTTGCTCCGTTACTTCGTGTGCAAATGAACTTTGAGGTGAGTTTTATGCTTTTTATAATCATAGACTATTGCACATGTAATTGCTGATTGCATGGGTGTTAATAACATGCATAATAACCTTGAAGTGAACATATTTATCATTGATAATTAATGTGTGACAATTTCGTGTTCTTCGTCTTTCCACAGTAGTGTCATAAGTACTTCTCCAACAGGTATGGACTCCTTTAGGTTTTATGGTGTTCGCCAAACCATGGAGCAGGATGACAGTACATCTGACATT
This sequence comes from Petrolisthes cinctipes, assembly GCA_033782935.1. Lineage (NCBI taxonomy): Eukaryota > Metazoa > Arthropoda > Malacostraca > Decapoda > Porcellanidae > Petrolisthes > Petrolisthes cinctipes. Next base: position 250,432 of record JAWQEG010001067.1, read on the forward strand.
GAAAGTGAAGATGGAATTCCTTACTATGATGGTATGTTACAGCTGTTTTGTTGGGGTTGGCACCATGTAAATTAGTTACTAATAATTTCAGAAAATTATTTGATCATATTGATCTCTAAATATGTAACATGTACTGTACCTATGGTGCATCAAGCGTCCAGGAGTGAGCAGTATGGTGATGGTGGAGGTGTGGCCGGGAAACGTATATAAGTCATGAATAGCAGATACAATATCAGAGTACAAATTCTCAGGTGAAGATATGTCAAATGTAGGGAATACATGGATCATAAATAAGATGTAAGTCGGGCAATATTTAGGGGGCACAGCAGTGAAAAAGTGGCTGAAGCACTTGATCCAGCAGGTAGAGAATAATGAAACCGATGAGCCACATGATCAGAGAATATATCTGGCATAAAGGAGCACTGGACCTGAGATGCTATCAGGCCAGACAAGAGGATGTAATCCAGAGTACCTCCTCTGCAATGAGTGGCACTGCCAGTGTCACAGCGTGTCAGATGATGGTTGTGGATGTATGAAAGGAGACGAACACCATTACGATTAATATAACCAGAACCATTACCCAAGTCAGAATGCCGAGCATTAAAATCTCCCATATACACCATACCGCGAACTGTTGGAGAAGGAAGAGCCTCAAGAGTGAGTCTAGCTGGGGCAGAATAGACATTACATAATTGGAGTACTCCATCCCCAGGTAGAACCTCAAAGAGCTGAAAGGTCGTGTTAGGATCAGGTACGGAGGTACGGAGAAGGCGATTTGGCAATGAACATATGGCACATAACCTGAGAGGGGAGGAGCTTGACAAGCAGCGAGCGGCCGTCCTGGAAATGCCTCCTGGAGAAAAATAAAACTGAGATGATAACAAAAACATAGGCTTTGAGTTGAGTGAGCTTAGCATAACTGGTGATATCACATACGTTCCAGAAGATGACATCCAGCTGGCAATCACTAGCAAACTCTGTGTTTGGAGGTAAAAGGTCTGGGAATGGGGGCAGATGAGCAACCTGGAGAAGTCGATGGACTCGAAAAGCTTTTCAAGGCGAGATATCAACAGTATACATCCTTCCAGTAAGGGCGGTGTCAGTTGAGATGATGGCCTGCTGAGCCTCGTCCAAGGTGGAGAGTTTGGAGTCATTTTCTGCCTGAGCAGCAACCAGTCCATCAATCTTGGCTTCAAGGGCGGAGAAGCAGTTCTCGAGGGCCGTACATCGTGCCATGAGGGTAGCGATAGACTTGCGGAGGGCCAGGTCTGGAGGCGAGGCAGGGCTGGTAGGAGGAGCAGATTGAGGAAGTGATGGTGGTGGTGGTGTTGATGGTGGAGGCGGTGCAATAGTAGAGGCACGAGCCTGGACCTGACGTCGAGCACTTTCATGCCAGGTGAAGGCTCAGAGGTGGAGACAGCTGGAGGTGATGGTTCACCCCTGAGAGCACATGTCCTGGAATCATGGTTGGCGGCACACCAGGCACACTTCGGCGAGGTAAAACAGTACCGGGATATATACCCAACTCCCCAGCACCTGTAGCACCAAGGCTGGTCATTATGAAGTTTCCACACCTCACACGGTGGAAGACAGGGGAGGTAATTAAAAGGAAATCTCAATTGGAGGTGGGTCGGGCAGACTCCAGACAACAACAATACGGCTAATGGGGAAACCATCTTGGAAAAAGCGACGGGCAGAGTACACACCAAGGTATCCCTTGGCAAGTTTCGGGTCAACATCAATAGGGAAACGGGTGAGGATGTAGCTGGGGAACTTACAAGGCCTCTCGGGTGAGTCTTGAAGAATGAGAGGCAGAGACAAAAATTCACCAGCCTTGACTCTATCAATGATGTCCTGACGCTTCCTAGAGATGTAGACATACCGGGAGGTGACGGCAGCCATCTTGACTTCAGCCAGTTCATGCTGCAATTGGAAACCTGTTGACATCAGGCAACCAACACAGCTTTGTGTCGGTAGATGGGTTCCCAGAGAAGGAGAGCTCGATATGGGCATCTCTCGGGGCAAAAGCAGGAAGGTTGGACGATGGCAAGGAGTGGATATACAAGGAAGAAACACCAGGGTGAGGCAGAGAAGCTACGTCGTCCACAGCTGAAGCACCCTTAAGCGGGTATCACACGGGCACTTTTTCCTGCGGCATCGTGTCGTGCGACACGATTTTCGACGACATATCGCGGGAAACGGGTTAGGTTAGGTTAGGTTAGGTTAGGTTAGGTTAGGTTAGGTTAGGTTAGGTTAGGTTAGGTTAGGTTAGGTTAGGTTAGGTTAGGTTAGGTTAGGTTAGGTTAGGTTAGGTTAGGTTAGGTTAGGTTAGGTTAGGTTAGGTTAGGTTAGGTTAGGTTAGGTTAGGTTAGGTTAGGTTAGGTTAGGTTAGGTTAGGTTAGGTTAGGTTAGGTTAGGTTAGGTTAGGTTAGGTTAGGTTAGGTTAGGTTAGGTTAGGTTAGGTTAGGTTAGGTTAGGTTAGGTTAGGTTAGGTTAGGTTAGGTTAGGTTAGGTTAGGTTAGGTTAGGTTAGGTTAGGTTAGGTTAGGTTAGGTTAGGTTAGGTTAGGTTAGGTTAGGTTAGGTTAGGTTAGGTTAGGTTAGGTTAGGTTAGGTTAGGTTAGGTTAGGTTAGGTTAGGTTAGGTTAGGTTAGGTTAGGTTAGGTTAGGTTAGGTTAGGTTAGGTTAGGTTAGGTTAGGTTAGGTTAGGTTAGGTTAGGTTAGGTTAGGTTAGGTTAGGTTAGGTTAGGTTAGGTTAGGTTAGGTTAGGTTAGGTTAGGTTAGGTTAGGTTAGGTTAGGTTAGGTTAGGTTAGGTTAGGTTAGGTTAGGTTAGGTTAGGTTAGGTTAGGTTAGGTTAGGTTAGGTTAGGTTAGGTTAGGTTAGGTTAGGTTAGGTTAGGTTAGGTTAGGTTAGGTTAGGTTAGGTTAGGTTAGGTTAGGTTAGGTTAGGTTAGGTTAGGTTAGGTTAGGTTAGGTTAGGTTAGGTTAGGTTAGGTTAGGTTAGGTTAGGTTAGGTTAGGTTAGGTTAGGTTAGGTTAGGTTAGGTTAGGTTAGGTTAGGTTAGGTTAGGTTAGGTTAGGTTAGGTTAGGTTAGGTTAGGTTAGGTTAGGTTAGGTTAGGTTAGGTTAGGTTAGGTTAGGTTAGGTTAGGTTAGGTTAGGTTAGGTTAGGTTAGGTTAGGTTAGGTTAGGTTAGGTTAGGTTAGGTTAGGTTAGGTTAGGTTAGGTTAGGTTAGGTTAGGTTAGGTTAGGTTAGGTTAGGTTAGGTTAGGTTAGGTTAGGTTAGGTTAGGTTAGGTTAGGTTAGGTTAGGTTAGGTTAGGTTAGGTTAGGTTAGGTTAGGTTAGGTTAGGTTAGGTTAGGTTAGGTTAGGTTAGGTTAGGTTAGGTTAGGTTAGGTTAGGTTAGGTTAGGTTAGGTTAGGTTAGGTTAGGTTAGGTTAGGTTAGGTTAGGTTAGGTTAGGTTAGGTTAGGTTAGGTTAGGTTAGGTTAGGTTAGGTTAGGTTAGGTTAGGTTAGGTTAGGTTAGGTTAGGTTAGGTTAGGTTAGGTTAGGTTAGGTTAGGTTAGGTTAGGTTAGGTTAGGTTAGGTTAGGTTAGGTTAGGTTAGGTTAGGTTAGGTTAGGTTAGGTTAGGTTAGGTTAGGTTAGGTTAGGTTAGGTTAGGTTAGGTTAGGTTAGGTTAGGTTAGGTTAGGTTAGGTTAGGTTAGGTTAGGTTAGGTTAGGTTAGGTTAGGTTAGGTTAGGTTAGGTTAGGTTAGGTTAGGTTAGGTTAGGTTAGGTTAGGTTAGGTTAGGTTAGGTTAGGTTAGGTTAGGTTAGGTTAGGTTAGGTTAGGTTAGGTTAGGTTAGGTTAGGTTAGGTTAGGTTAGGTTAGGTTAGGTTAGGTTAGGTTAGGTTAGGTTAGGTTAGGTTAGGTTAGGTTAGGTTAGGTTAGGTTAGGTTAGGTTAGGTTAGGTTAGGTTAGGTTAGGTTAGGTTAGGTTAGGTTAGGTTAGGTTAGGTTAGGTTAGGTTAGGTTAGGTTAGGTTAGGTTAGGTTAGGTTAGGTTAGGTTAGGTTAGGTTAGGTTAGGTTAGGTTAGGTTAGGTTAGGTTAGGTTAGGTTAGGTTAGGTTAGGTTAGGTTAGGTTAGGTTAGGTTAGGTTAGGTTAGGTTAGGTTAGGTTAGGTTAGGTTAGGTTAGGTTAGGTTAGGTTAGGTTAGGTTAGGTTAGGTTAGGTTAGGTTAGGTTAGGTTAGGTTAGGTTAGGTTAGGTTAGGTTAGGTTAGGTTAGGTTAGGTTAGGTTAGGTTAGGTTAGGTTAGGTTAGGTTAGGTTAGGTTAGGTTAGGTTAGGTTAGGTTAGGTTAGGTTAGGTTAGGTTAGGTTAGGTTAGGTTAGGTTAGGTTAGGTTAGGTTAGGTTAGGTTAGGTTAGGTTAGGTTAGGTTAGGTTAGGTTAGGTTAGGTTAGGTTAGGTTAGGTTAGGTTAGGTTAGGTTAGGTTAGGTTAGGTTAGGTTAGGTTAGGTTAGGTTAGGTTAGGTTAGGTTAGGTTAGGTTAGGTTAGGTTAGGTTAGGTTAGGTTAGGTTAGGTTAGGTTAGGTTAGGTTAGGTTAGGTTAGGTTAGGTTAGGTTAGGTTAGGTTAGGTTAGGTTAGGTTAGGTTAGGTTAGGTTAGGTTAGGTTAGGTTAGGTTAGGTTAGGTTAGGTTAGGTTAGGTTAGGTTAGGTTAGGTTAGGTTAGGTTAGGTTAGGTTAGGTTAGGTTAGGTTAGGTTAGGTTAGGTTAGGTTAGGTTAGGTTAGGTTAGGTTAGGTTAGGTTAGGTTAGGTTAGGTTAGGTTAGGTTAGGTTAGGTTAGGTTAGGTTAGGTTAGGTTAGGTTAGGTTAGGTTAGGTTAGGTTAGGTTAGGTTAGGTTAGGTTAGGTTAGGTTAGGTTAGGTTAGGTTAGGTTAGGTTAGGTTAGGTTAGGTTAGGTTAGGTTAGGTTAGGTTAGGTTAGGTTAGGTTAGGTTAGGTTAGGTTAGGTTAGGTTAGGTTAGGTTAGGTTAGGTTAGGTTAGGTTAGGTTAGGTTAGGTTAGGTTAGGTTAGGTTAGGTTAGGTTAGGTTAGGTTAGGTTAGGTTAGGTTAGGTTAGGTTAGGTTAGGTTAGGTTAGGTTAGGTTAGGTTAGGTTAGGTTAGGTTAGGTTAGGTTAGGTTAGGTTAGGTTAGGTTAGGTTAGGTTAGGTTAGGTTAGGTTAGGTTAGGTTAGGTTAGGTTAGGTTAGGTTAGGTTAGGTTAGGTTAGGTTAGGTTAGGTTAGGTTAGGTTAGGTTAGGTTAGGTTAGGTTAGGTTAGGTTAGGTTAGGTTAGGTTAGGTTAGGTTAGGTTAGGTTAGGTTAGGTTAGGTTAGGTTAGGTTAGGTTAGGTTAGGTTAGGTTAGGTTAGGTTAGGTTAGGTTAGGTTAGGTTAGGTTAGGTTAGGTTAGGTTAGGTTAGGTTAGGTTAGGTTAGGTTAGGTTAGGTTAGGTTAGGTTAGGTTAGGTTAGGTTAGGTTAGGTTAGGTTAGGTTAGGTTAGGTTAGGTTAGGTTAGGTTAGGTTAGGTTAGGTTAGGTTAGGTTAGGTTAGGTTAGGTTAGGTTAGGTTAGGTTAGGTTAGGTTAGGTTAGGTTAGGTTAGGTTAGGTTAGGTTAGGTTAGGTTAGGTTAGGTTAGGTTAGGTTAGGTTAGGTTAGGTTAGGTTAGGTTAGGTTAGGTTAGGTTAGGTTAGGTTAGGTTAGGTTAGGTTAGGTTAGGTTAGGTTAGGTTAGGTTAGGTTAGGTTAGGTTAGGTTAGGTTAGGTTAGGTTAGGTTAGGTTAGGTTAGGTTAGGTTAGGTTAGGTTAGGTTAGGTTAGGTTAGGTTAGGTTAGGTTAGGTTAGGTTAGGTTAGGTTAGGTTAGGTTAGGTTAGGTTAGGTTAGGTTAGGTTAGGTTAGGTTAGGTTAGGTTAGGTTAGGTTAGGTTAGGTTAGGTTAGGTTAGGTTAGGTTAGGTTAGGTTAGGTTAGGTTAGGTTAGGTTAGGTTAGGTTAGGTTAGGTTAGGTTAGGTTAGGTTAGGTTAGGTTAGGTTAGGTTAGGTTAGGTTAGGTTAGGTTAGGTTAGGTTAGGTTAGGTTAGGTTAGGTTAGGTTAGGTTAGGTTAGGTTAGGTTAGGTTAGGTTAGGTTAGGTTAGGTTAGGTTAGGTTAGGTTAGGTTAGGTTAGGTTAGGTTAGGTTAGGTTAGGTTAGGTTAGGTTAGGTTAGGTTAGGTTAGGTTAGGTTAGGTTAGGTTAGGTTAGGTTAGGTTAGGTTAGGTTAGGTTAGGTTAGGTTAGGTTAGGTTAGGTTAGGTTAGGTTAGGTTAGGTTAGGTTAGGTTAGGTTAGGTTAGGTTAGGTTAGGTTAGGTTAGGTTAGGTTAGGTTAGGTTAGGTTAGGTTAGGTTAGGTTAGGTTAGGTTAGGTTAGGTTAGGTTAGGTTAGGTTAGGTTAGGTTAGGTTAGGTTAGGTTAGGTTAGGTTAGGTTAGGTTAGGTTAGGTTAGGTTAGGTTAGGTTAGGTTAGGTTAGGTTAGGTTAGGTTAGGTTAGGTTAGGTTAGGTTAGGTTAGGTTAGGTTAGGTTAGGTTAGGTTAGGTTAGGTTAGGTTAGGTTAGGTTAGGTTAGGTTAGGTTAGGTTAGGTTAGGTTAGGTTAGGTTAGGTTAGGTTAGGTTAGGTTAGGTTAGGTTAGGTTAGGTTAGGTTAGGTTAGGTTAGGTTAGGTTAGGTTAGGTTAGGTTAGGTTAGGTTAGGTTAGGTTAGGTTAGGTTAGGTTAGGTTAGGTTAGGTTAGGTTAGGTTAGGTTAGGTTAGGTTAGGTTAGGTTAGGTTAGGTTAGGTTAGGTTAGGTTAGGTTAGGTTAGGTTAGGTTAGGTTAGGTTAGGTTAGGTTAGGTTAGGTTAGGTTAGGTTAGGTTAGGTTAGGTTAGGTTAGGTTAGGTTAGGTTAGGTTAGGTTAGGTTAGGTTAGGTTAGGTTAGGTTAGGTTAGGTTAGGTTAGGTTAGGTTAGGTTAGGTTAGGTTAGGTTAGGTTAGGTTAGGTTAGGTTAGGTTAGGTTAGGTTAGGTTAGGTTAGGTTAGGTTAGGTTAGGTTAGGTTAGGTTAGGTTAGGTTAGGTTAGGTTAGGTTAGGTTAGGTTAGGTTAGGTTAGGTTAGGTTAGGTTAGGTTAGGTTAGGTTAGGTTAGGTTAGGTTAGGTTAGGTTAGGTTAGGTTAGGTTAGGTTAGGTTAGGTTAGGTTAGGTTAGGTTAGGTTAGGTTAGGTTAGGTTAGGTTAGGTTAGGTTAGGTTAGGTTAGGTTAGGTTAGGTTAGGTTAGGTTAGGTTAGGTTAGGTTAGGTTAGGTTAGGTTAGGTTAGGTTAGGTTAGGTTAGGTTAGGTTAGGTTAGGTTAGGTTAGGTTAGGTTAGGTTAGGTTAGGTTAGGTTAGGTTAGGTTAGGTTAGGTTAGGTTAGGTTAGGTTAGGTTAGGTTAGGTTAGGTTAGGTTAGGTTAGGTTAGGTTAGGTTAGGTTAGGTTAGGTTAGGTTAGGTTAGGTTAGGTTAGGTTAGGTTAGGTTAGGTTAGGTTAGGTTAGGTTAGGTTAGGTTAGGTTAGGTTAGGTTAGGTTAGGTTAGGTTAGGTTAGGTTAGGTTAGGTTAGGTTAGGTTAGGTTAGGTTAGGTTAGGTTAGGTTAGGTTAGGTTAGGTTAGGTTAGGTTAGGTTAGGTTAGGTTAGGTTAGGTTAGGTTAGGTTAGGTTAGGTTAGGTTAGGTTAGGTTAGGTTAGGTTAGGTTAGGTTAGGTTAGGTTAGGTTAGGTTAGGTTAGGTTAGGTTAGGTTAGGTTAGGTTAGGTTAGGTTAGGTTAGGTTAGGTTAGGTTAGGTTAGGTTAGGTTAGGTTAGGTTAGGTTAGGTTAGGTTAGGTTAGGTTAGGTTAGGTTAGGTTAGGTTAGGTTAGGTTAGGTTAGGTTAGGTTAGGTTAGGTTAGGTTAGGTTAGGTTAGGTTAGGTTAGGTTAGGTTAGGTTAGGTTAGGTTAGGTTAGGTTAGGTTAGGTTAGGTTAGGTTAGGTTAGGTTAGGTTAGGTTAGGTTAGGTTAGGTTAGGTTAGGTTAGGTTAGGTTAGGTTAGGTTAGGTTAGGTTAGGTTAGGTTAGGTTAGGTTAGGTTAGGTTAGGTTAGGTTAGGTTAGGTTAGGTTAGGTTAGGTTAGGTTAGGTTAGGTTAGGTTCGGTTAGGTTAGGTTAGGTTAGGTTAGGTTAGGTTAGGTTAGGTTAGGTTAGGTTAGGTTAGGTTAGGTTAGGTTAGGTTAGGTTAGGTTAGGTTAGGTTAGGTTAGGTTAGGTTAGGTTAGGTTAGGTTAGGTTAGGTTAGGTTAGGTTAGGTTAGGTTAGGTTAGGTTAGGTTAGGTTAGGTTAGGTTAGGTTAGGTTAGGTTAGGTTAGGTTAGGTTAGGTTAGGTTAGGTTAGGTTAGGTTAGGTTAGGTTAGGTTAGGTTAGGTTAGGTTAGGTTAGGTTAGGTTAGGTTAGGTTAGGTTAGGTTAGGTTAGGTTAGGTTAGGTTAGGTTAGGTTAGGTTAGGTTAGGTTAGGTTAGGTTAGGTTAGGTTAGGTTAGGTTAGGTTAGGTTAGGTTAGGTTAGGTTAGGTTAGGTTAGGTTAGGTTAGGTTAGGTTAGGTTAGGTTAGGTTAGGTTAGGTTAGGTTAGGTTAGGTTAGGTTAGGTTAGGTTAGGTTAGGTTAGGTTAGGTTAGGTTAGGTTAGGTTAGGTTAGGTTAGGTTAGGTTAGGTTAGGTTAGGTTAGGTTAGGTTAGGTTAGGTTAGGTTAGGTTAGGTTAGGTTAGGTTAGGTTAGGTTAGGTTAGGTTAGGTTAGGTTAGGTTAGGTTAGGTTAGGTTAGGTTAGGTTAGGTTAGGTTAGGTTAGGTTAGGTTAGGTTAGGTTAGGTTAGGTTAGGTTAGGTTAGGTTAGGTTAGGTTAGGTTAGGTTAGGTTAGGTTAGGTTAGGTTAGGTTAGGTTAGGTTAGGTTAGGTTAGGTTAGGTTAGGTTAGGTTAGGTTAGGTTAGGTTAGGTTAGGTTAGGTTAGGTTAGGTTAGGTTAGGTTAGGTTAGGTTAGGTTAGGTTAGGTTAGGTTAGGTTAGGTTAGGTTAGGTTAGGTTAGGTTAGGTTAGGTTAGGTTAGGTTAGGTTAGGTTAGGTTAGGTTAGGTTAGGTTAGGTTAGGTTAGGTTAGGTTAGGTTAGGTTAGGTTAGGTTAGGTTAGGTTAGGTTAGGTTAGGTTAGGTTAGGTTAGGTTAGGTTAGGTTAGGTTAGGTTAGGTTAGGTTAGGTTAGGTTAGGTTAGGTTAGGTTAGGTTAGGTTAGGTTAGGTTAGGTTAGGTTAGGTTAGGTTAGGTTAGGTTAGGTTAGGTTAGGTTAGGTTAGGTTAGGTTAGGTTAGGTTAGGTTAGGTTAGGTTAGGTTAGGTTAGGTTAGGTTAGGTTAGGTTAGGTTAGGTTAGGTTAGGTTAGGTTAGGTTAGGTTAGGTTAGGTTAGGTTAGGTTAGGTTAGGTTAGGTTAGGTTAGGTTAGGTTAGGTTAGGTTAGGTTAGGTTAGGTTAGGTTAGGTTAGGTTAGGTTAGGTTAGGTTAGGTTAGGTTAGGTTAGGTTAGGTTAGGTTAGGTTAGGTTAGGTTAGGTTAGGTTAGGTTAGGTTAGGTTAGGTTAGGTTAGGTTAGGTTAGGTTAGGTTAGGTTAGGTTAGGTTAGGTTAGGTTAGGTTAGGTTAGGTTAGGTTAGGTTAGGTTAGGTTAGGTTAGGTTAGGTTAGGTTAGGTTAGGTTAGGTTAGGTTAGGTTAGGTTAGGTTAGGTTAGGTTAGGTTAGGTTAGGTTAGGTTAGGTTAGGTTAGGTTAGGTTAGGTTAGGTTAGGTTAGGTTAGGTTAGGTTAGGTTAGGTTAGGTTAGGTTAGGTTAGGTTAGGTTAGGTTAGGTTAGGTTAGGTTAGGTTAGGTTAGGTTAGGTTAGGTTAGGTTAGGTTAGGTTAGGTTAGGTTAGGTTAGGTTAGGTTAGGTTAGGTTAGGTTAGGTTAGGTTAGGTTAGGTTAGGTTAGGTTAGGTTAGGTTAGGTTAGGTTAGGTTAGGTTAGGTTAGGTTAGGTTAGGTTAGGTTAGGTTAGGTTAGGTTAGGTTAGGTTAGGTTAGGTTAGGTTAGGTTAGGTTAGGTTAGGTTAGGTTAGGTTAGGTTAGGTTAGGTTAGGTTAGGTTAGGTTAGGTTAGGTTAGGTTAGGTTAGGTTAGGTTAGGTTAGGTTAGGTTAGGTTAGGTTAGGTTAGGTTAGGTTAGGTTAGGTTAGGTTAGGTTAGGTTAGGTTAGGTTAGGTTAGGTTAGGTTAGGTTAGGTTAGGTTAGGTTAGGTTAGGTTAGGTTAGGTTAGGTTAGGTTAGGTTAGGTTAGGTTAGGTTAGGTTAGGTTAGGTTAGGTTAGGTTAGGTTAGGTTAGGTTAGGTTAGGTTAGGTTAGGTTAGGTTAGGTTAGGTTAGGTTAGGTTAGGTTAGGTTAGGTTAGGTTAGGTTAGGTTAGGTTAGGTTAGGTTAGGTTAGGTTAGGTTAGGTTAGGTTAGGTTAGGTTAGGTTAGGTTAGGTTAGGTTAGGTTAGGTTAGGTTAGGTTAGGTTAGGTTAGGTTAGGTTAGGTTAGGTTAGGTTAGGTTAGGTTAGGTTAGGTTAGGTTAGGTTAGGTTAGGTTAGGTTAGGTTAGGTTAGGTTAGGTTAGGTTAGGTTAGGTTAGGTTAGGTTAGGTTAGGTTAGGTTAGGTTAGGTTAGGTTAGGTTAGGTTAGGTTAGGTTAGGTTAGGTTAGGTTAGGTTAGGTTAGGTTAGGTTAGGTTAGGTTAGGTTAGGTTAGGTTAGGTTAGGTTAGGTTAGGTTAGGTTAGGTTAGGTTAGGTTAGGTTAGGTTAGGTTAGGTTAGGTTAGGTTAGGTTAGGTTAGGTTAGGTTAGGTTAGGTTAGGTTAGGTTAGGTTAGGTTAGGTTAGGTTAGGTTAGGTTAGGTTAGGTTAGGTTAGGTTAGGTTAGGTTAGGTTAGGTTAGGTTAGGTTAGGTTAGGTTAGGTTAGGTTAGGTTAGGTTAGGTTAGGTTAGGTTAGGTTAGGTTAGGTTAGGTTAGGTTAGGTTAGGTTAGGTTAGGTTAGGTTAGGTTAGGTTAGGTTAGGTTAGGTTAGGTTAGGTTAGGTTAGGTTAGGTTAGGTTAGGTTAGGTTAGGTTAGGTTAGGTTAGGTTAGGTTAGGTTAGGTTAGGTTAGGTTAGGTTAGGTTAGGTTAGGTTAGGTTAGGTTAGGTTAGGTTAGGTTAGGTTAGGTTAGGTTAGGTTAGGTTAGGTTAGGTTAGGTTAGGTTAGGTTAGGTTAGGTTAGGTTAGGTTAGGTTAGGTTAGGTTAGGTTAGGTTAGGTTAGGTTAGGTTAGGTTAGGTTAGGTTAGGTTAGGTTAGGTTAGGTTAGGTTAGGTTAGGTTAGGTTAGGTTAGGTTAGGTTAGGTTAGGTTAGGTTAGGTTAGGTTAGGTTAGGTTAGGTTAGGTTAGGTTAGGTTAGGTTAGGTTAGGTTAGGTTAGGTTAGGTTAGGTTAGGTTAGGTTAGGTTAGGTTAGGTTAGGTTAGGTTAGGTTAGGTTAGGTTAGGTTAGGTTAGGTTAGGTTAGGTTAGGTTAGGTTAGGTTAGGTTAGGTTAGGTTAGGTTAGGTTAGGTTAGGTTAGGTTAGGTTAGGTTAGGTTAGGTTAGGTTAG